>JAJONR010000438.1:0-108757 GCA_029582245.1 Solanum etuberosum | reverse complement strand
ACTAACCGAACACCCAATCGGGCCAATCTATGAACATCACGAACTAACTCTTTCTTATTATCCTCAATATAAGCAACACTGCCCATCGATAATCGACTAAGAGAATCCGCCATCACGTTCACTTTACCAGGGTGATAGAGAACACTCATGTCATAATCTTTCAATAATTCAAGCCATCTCCTTTGGCGAAGATTTAGATCCTTCAGGTTAGAAACATATTGCAAACTCTTGTGGTCAGTAAAGACATTTACATGAACACCATGCAAATAAGGCCTCCAAATCTTTAAGGCAAACACAACCGCTGCTAGTTCAAGGTAATGGGTAGGATAATTCCTCGCATGAATCTTAAGTTTCCTTGAAACATAGGAAATACCTTTACCGCTTTGCATAAGGACACACCTTAACCCAATTCTTGAGGCATCACAATAAACAACAAAACCATCACTCCCTTCCGGTAATGTCAACACCGGAGCGGAAGTAAGTCTATCTTTCAATTCCTGAAAACTATTTTCACAAGCCTTGGACATATGAACTTAACCTTCTTTTAATTTTGTAACACCCCGAATTTGAGAAAGGCAAATTAGAAATTTTCACAAGATTTTTGTGCCATCTGACGGAGGCCAGCCACGACACGTGGACTGAGCCACGGACCGTTGGTTTGGTCCATGGATTGGCTACCCAAAAGGGTCATGGACCATGAACCACGGCCGGACCAACAGACCGTCATTGGGTCCATGGTCTGTGGTTGGGGGTCAGTGGATCATGACCCCTAAATCAAATTTCTGATCCAAAATGATGGACCAACAGGACGGGCCATCGGTCAGACCACGGTCCGTGGGTCCAAGGCGTCGTTGGTAGGTCGGCAGTTATTTTTAGGGGAAGTTGGGTGTGTTCCTAATTATTCTAGCCTAATACTATGTCATTTTACCCTGCACTAAGACCCCTATATAACTATTTTAACCCCCAATTTCCCCAATTGAAATCATTCTCTCAAATTTCTAAAAGAAGAATAAGTCTCCCCTCCAAAATATTTCTCTCTATAGAAAGCTTGAAGAAGAAGGATTAATCTTAGGGTTTCAAGTCAAGTCTCTATTCCTCCATTGAAGATAAGCAACTGGCATCAAGGTATGAGAGTTTTCATCCATGGATTCATTTCATTCATGGAGTTCCAAAATTCTCCTATTTTTGAAGTTTGAAATCCCCAATTGAGTTAGGGTTTTCTTCAATTGCAATGGGTTCTCGTGATTTTTTATTTAAATGATTGAATTATTATCTCTTATGCATGAATTGAAATACTATAATTTTATGATGATTCCCATATGAACACATGAAATCCCCATGTTTTCCAAATTATGATCATATGATGTGGGTTTTGATTATGAAAGAAGAGTTATATGGAATCAAGCATGAATTGTATAGATTTACATGAATTTATGATGAAGCCCATATCTAACCCATGTTCTCTAAATGTTGATGATTAAAAGTGAGTTTTGAACCTTGAAAGGTGAATTGTGGAATTACACATGTGTTTTATGAAATCTACGAAAATGTTTTTTATGCTTTGAGAGTGAAGTATCAAATGATGATGTTGTTGTTGTGAAAGGTTTTCTCACATAGTAAGGATTCTAAGGTTGAAAGGTCTTCTCACCTAATTGAATCAAATGTAAAGAGCTATCCTAATGAAACCTAGCTTGGATTGGTTATTGAATGATATCTTTCCATGGATAATGACTTATCTTGGATTGTCAAGATGACGCACCCTTCCATGGATAATAAGAAGAAATTAAGAAAATGACTACTCTGTGGGAATTATGCTTAGCACCGAGAAGATATTGAGATGGAGGCTCTCTTGTTAGTAGAGGTCAGGTTTCTAGAAGCAATCTCCTTATCCCTTACCTATGTGCTTTTCATGAATCATATCTAAATGTAGGGTCCAGCATTCCCGGCTCTCATCCCCGTTGCTAGGATGTCTAGTAAAGGGAAAATTAAAGATTGGTCATTCGAGGATTTAGCCACCATTTCCTTATGTTCTTTTCATTTTCGTTTTGAACATTGTTGTATGGGCTGTGTCCAAAAGATCTTTTGTGTTAGATGGTTTTTGAGGAAAGTGTATTAGACTTCCACTTCATTTTATAAAGAATTTGATGTTGTTGACAATGTTTTAAATTTTTACCGAATTTCTATTATCTTGACTATGAAAGCTAAGTGGGTTATATGAGGCCTCTCGGGGTCTTGTATGCCATGTTACGTCTAGGGTGTACCCTTGGGTCGTGACAGTTCCTCCTGAAAGGGAAATAGACTTCGGTATTGATCTTCTCCCAGATACGCAACCTATTTCTATTCCTCCTTATCGTATGGCTCCAACAGAACTTAAGAAATTTAATGAGAAATTGAAGGATTTGTTCGATAAGGGCTTCATCCGACCAAGTATCTCTCCATGGGGTGCTCCAATTTTGTTTGTTAGAAAGAAAGATGGTTCGCTTCGTATGTGTATTGATTACCTGAAATTGAATAAGGTTACCATTAAGAATAAGTATTTTCTCAAAAGGATAGATGATTTGCTTGAAAAAATAGATGATTTGCTTGACAAACTTCAAGGAGCAAGCTACTTTTCTAAGATTGACCACCGATCAGGTTATCACCATTTGAGGGTTAAGGAAAATGATATTCCGAAGACGGCTTTGCAAACTTAATATGGTCATTCTGAGTTTTTAGTGATGTCATTTGGGTTGACTAATGCTCCGGCGGCCTTTATGGATTTGCTGAATAGGTTGTTGAGACATTACCTTGAAATGTTTGTGATTGTGTTCATTGATGATATATTTGTCTATTCGAGGAGTGAAGACCAGACTACCGATCTCTTGAGGATTGTGTTGCAAGTTCTCAAGGACCAACAAATCTTTGCAAAGTTTAGCAAATGTGAGTTTTGGCTAATGTTCGTGGCTTTTCTTGGGCATATTGTTTCCGGTAAGGCTATTGAGGTAGATCCTAAGAAGACGGATGCGGTTAAGAGTTGGCCTAGACCTTTATTCCCTTCGGATATCAGAAGTTTCTTAGGTTTAGCTGGTTACTATAGAAGGCTTATTGAAGGATTTTCTTCGATTGCTTCTCCATTGACGGGATTGAATTTGTCACGACCCAGGGGTACACCCTAAATATAACATGGCATATAGGACCCTGAGAGGCCCCATACAAACCACTTAGCATTCATAACATAATAAATAGAATAAAAGAGGTAAAGACAACATTTCAAGTCCAAAAATCTTATAAAAGTAAAGCGGAAGTCCAAACTTTTGTCTCATTAGCCATCTGTTACATAAGAATGAAATTGGGACTATCCCATTCATCATGTCCAAAACTGAAAATAATAAAGAAACTAAGAACAATGAAAGTCCATCCTCAAAGCATGAGGACTCACAAAAGCTCGGAAACCTCGCAATCAACCACTAGCCACGAAACTGAGAACCCTGACTATCAGACCCTACATTTGGGGAAATATAGGGAAGAGTATGTGTTAGTACAAAACAATGTACCAACTATGATAGCTATGCATAAACATTTAAATCATGATTAAATATGACATTTCATGATATGCAATTGACCAAGCTGAAACATGATCTAAGAAGAGTTAGAAAACATGTCATAAAATATAGTCAATGCAAGCTAACATCTCTAAAACCTTTGAACACATATGAGATACTTCTTGAACTAACCTTAGTTCATTATTATTGTGGGATGTATCCTTAACCGACATAGAGACCAAGTAAGCTATAACATTATCCCCCAGTGTCTCCTACACCGAAAAGGGTTGTCCTACTTGCCAAGGTAAGGACCATGAACTTCTAGCTTAGGTGGATACACTAGCTAATGTCTATATAGACATTTTGAGAAAATGAGTTTTTCTCAATCAAAGGCAAGTGATTATCCCAATTACCCTTGCAGTCAATTACACACTCTCTAAACATGTTTTCCAAAGTTTGGATACTATGCTCCGCTTACAAATCGGTTTGCGGATGAAAGGCTGTACTATGCTTAACACGAGTACCAAGACCTTTTTGGAAAGATTTCCAAAACTTAGAAGTAAATTGGTTACAACGATCGGAGATATTTGATAAAGGCACTCCATGCAACCTAACCAAATCTCTCAAGTACAACTTGGCATAGTCTTCTGCCAAGTAAGAAACCTGGATAGGAATGAAATGAGCCGATTTTGTCATTCAATCCACAACAACCCAAACCAATTGATGTTGCCTCCTGGTGCGAGGTAAACTAACAATAAAACCCATATTTAAATCTTCCTACTTCCAAGTAGGAATGCTTATATCTTGGGACAAACCTCCTGGCTTTTGATGTTCTACTTTCACTTGTTGAAATTTAGGACACTTAGCCACAAATTTCCCAATATCCTTCTTCATCCCATTCCACCAATAGACCTGCCACAAGTTACAATACATCTTGGTGGCTCCCGTTTTAATGGAATATCGAGATCTATGGGCTTCTGATAAGATTTTCTCCCTTAAGTCATCTACATTGGGAAACACATAAATGACCATGATAGCGAAGCACACCATCTCCCCCTTGGGAGAAAGCCTCTACAAATTTATTAAGCACTACTTCATTCAATTCAATCAAGATGGGGTCAAGACCTTTCTTAGTTTTCACATCTTTCAAAAAGGACGATTCTGAACCGTTATGAACCATAACACCGCCCTTGGTAGAGTCAACTAACTGAATACCCAATCCGAAAAATGTATGAACATCCCTAACAAGTTCCTTCTTACCATTCTCAATATGATCAACACTACCCATTTATAACTGATTAAGACCATCAGCCACTACATTTGCCTTACAGGGATGATAGAGAACTCTCATATCGTAATTCTTTAGTAACTCAAGCCACCTCTTTTAGTAAAGATTTATATCTTTCTATTTAAACACATATTGCAAACTTTTCTGGTCGGTTGAAACATCTACATGAACACCATACAAATAATGCCTCCAAATCATTAAGGCAAAAACAACTGCCTCTAATTCTAAGTTGTGGGTAAGGGAGTTCTTTTCATGAATTTTATGTTGCCTTGAGGCATAGGCAATGACTTTACCATTTCGCATGATGACACATCCTAACCCAATTCTTGAGGCATCACAATAAACAACAAATCCATTGGTTTCTTCCGGTAAAGTCAACACCGTAGTGGAAGTAAGTCTATCTTTCAATTCTTAAATACTCTTCTCGCATGCTTCCGACATATGAACTTAACCTTCTCTTGGGTCAATGTCGTCAATGGAGTGGAAATCGAAGAAAACCCTTCAACAAACCTTCTATAGTAACCAGCCAAACCCAACAAACTTCAAATATCCAAAGGGGGTAGAGGTCTAGGCCAACTCTTTACCGCAACCGTCTTCTTAGGATCTACCTCGAAACCCTTCCCAGAAACAATGTGACAAAGGAAGGCCACAAATCTCAACAAAAATTACCATTTACTAAACTTTGCAAAGAGTTGTTGGTCCTTGAGGACTTGAAACACAATCCTAAAATAATCTTTATACTCATCTTCACTCCTTCAGTAAATCAAAATATAATCAATAAACACAATAACAAACATCTCAAGGTATTTCCTAAAACCTTATTAATTGAATTCATAAATACAGTCAGAGCATTTTTCAAATCAAATAACTTCACCAAAAATCCATAATGACCAAACCGAGTTCAAAAACCAACTTTGGAATGCCATCTTCTTTTACCCACAATTGGTGATAACCCAATTGGAGGTAAATCTTAGAGAAGTAACTTTCTCCTTGGAGTTGGTCAAACAAATCATCTATTCTTGGAAGAGGATATTTGTTCTTAATGGTAATCTTGTTCAATTACCGGTATCCAATAAACATACGAAGTGAACAATATTTCTTTTGAACAAAAAAGACTGGAGCACCCAATGGAGAGATACTAGGTCGGATGAAGGTGTAACGCCCTGTATTCTCCATATGCTACTTTTATTCATATGACATAGACTTATGGTATAGGTTAGGGACCATATTTCTTAGATGAGTAGTGTTGGTTTAAAATATATTGGAAGGTGTTATTTGCCTTGCACGTTTCAGCATGTATACTCTAAGTCAACTTCAACGAAAGCATTTAAACTCGAGATAGTAAGGTTGTATTTGAGCTTAAAGTTTAAGGTGAAGTGTTAAGTTAAATAAAAAGGAAGAAAGATTTAGAAAATGAAATAAAATAAGTGAGCTGCTTGCTTGACTTAACTAAGCTATCAGGTGACAAGTAGGTGCATCACCTAGTTTGACTTGTTGACCAGCCCAAAGGACCAAGTAGGTGAATCACCTACTAAGACTTAACTAAGATAGTAGGTGACAAGTAGGTGCATCACCTACTAAGAATTAACTAAGATAGTAGGTGACAAGTAGGTGCATCACCTACTTTGACTTATTGACCAGCCCAAAGGACCAAGTAGGTGCATCACCTACTAAGACTCTTTTGGCCATGTAATTGGGCCAGTACACTACAACCTACTTGCATTAATGTGGCCCAAGAGTAGAAGAATAAGGGGAAAATGGACAGCCGAGGCCCAATATTCTTAAGTCCAAAAAGGCCCAAGTGAAAAGTCCAAGTGGATCACCTACTTGCATTAATTATGGCCCAAATTCACAAGAATAGAGGGATAATTGGCAGCAAGGCCCAACAAGTGTTGAAGTCCTCAAAGGCCCGAGTTAAAAGGCAAGTAGGTGGGTCACCTACTTGAAAATATATGGCCCAAAATTGGCCAAGAAAGACGGCCAATGCACCTCCCTTTTAAAGGGATAAAGATCAGATCTTTTGCTTCATTTTTAACTTGTAAAATTTCAGATTTATTAAGTTTCGCTCTTGGTCTTTCTTGGCTTCAAAAAACATCCCTAAAACACCTTAGGGTTCTTGAATATTGTCCCCCTTTTCAAGTAAAAGTTTGAAGAAGAGTTTCAGTTCTTGAAGTACAAGTTTAGAGGATAAATTTCTAGAAACTAAGGTAAGGCTACTGCCCATTTTTGCCTCTCTTTAAATACATGTGTGGGGTGGAGAATTTTGCATATATTTTTCAAGAACTCATGATGGTGATAAATCCTTGAGTTCAATATTCTCCTACTATGCTGAAAGATTTTTGGGGATTGATAGTGGTTGCCTTATGTTTATTGTTGTTGGGGGCAGCTTGTGTTATCTTGGCAAAGGGCGTATGAAGTTGTATTAATGTATAGAAGAAGGGTGTGGTAGTTCACCATTTGTGTAAGGGTTGTATGGGCCTACCTTCCTTCAAGGGTTTAGCAACTATTTTTCAAGGGCCTTAATGTGATTAGCTGCTAACATTAGCTTAATCATAACTTATATTGTAGATTATCACCCAAAAAGGGAGGCTAAATCGTGATATTCATATTGGTCAGAAAATAAGGTATGTAAGGCTATTCGATTCCATATTCCTTGGCATGAAATCTGATATTTGCGTTTAATATCAAAGAAGTGAATTTTCTAAGTTTAATTCCTAGTAAAGGAAATATAGTGGCAGCGTACGATCTCCAAATAGCTAACAATATTTTCCCCCCTCCTCCTTAGTGTGTAGAATTACTTCATTACATGATCATTACTCTATACTTGTGTAATTATAATCCTATGTGCTAGTATAGAAAATGGTATTTGCAAAAGCAAGCTTGGTGAATTCTCCTCTTAGTCAATTGAAGTCAGTTGTGTCATTAAAGCTCATAAGTAATACATTGATGTTAAATAGCTCCTTATGTCATTGTTACTGCCTTGAAGTTATTATTTTCATGTCTTCTACTACTGGTCCATAGTTCCAAATCTCAAAAATGATTATGACCACCAAAACAACAATCTCAAAGATTAAATAATCTAAGTGAAGCAATCTGTATAATTATGGGTGGCAGCCCAGCCAATTGGTATAGAAGGGTGGCAGCTCAGGGGTGAAAGCCTAACATGGGCCGATTCCAATTGGTATAGAAGGGTGGCAGCTCAGGTGTGAAAGCCTAACATGGCAGATCCCAATTTGTGTAATTATGAGGATAACATCCCAGGGGTTAAAACGCCTAGCATGGGTCATCCTATTCTACCACTGATCAGCTTGTCATTTTCATCACATGCCTAATAAATATCATAACACACAAAAAAGTAAAGAAATGAATGTAACATACATGCTCCCACAAGAGCAACAAAGGTGGTCTTCTTTTCTGATCTATGCACTTATATATGGATACTTGATTTCATTTGAGCCTCGTTTTATATATGGTATTGCCTTACATATTCAGTACATTTTTTTTGTACTGACGTACCTTATAGGGACGCTGCATTTCATGGTGCAGGCACAGGTACTCCAGCTAGTAGACCTCTTTAGTAGGAGCAAAGGTACTCAGCTACTATTGGTGAAGCTCCAGGTTAATTCAGGGTTTACCGAGTCTTTGGCACCTATTTTGTTAATTTATGATAGTTAAGGGTAAGGCGGGGCCTTGTCCCGCCCTAAAGTAAGGTTTTCTATATTTTAGAGGCTTTGTAGACTAATGTATATAGTTCAGTTGTGTCTTGTCTCTTAACAAGTTGTGGCCTCAACGACCAAGTCTTGCATATAAGTTTTGGGTCTACATATGTTTGTTCGTATTGCTGCATCCTATGTTAACTTGTCACAACTTAAAGATTGTCATAGTTATATGCGTAGTAAGCACAAGTTACATGTTGGTTCTCTCGGGCATTTAGGGCATTGGGTGCCTGTCCGTCTTAATGAGAACTGAGGCGTGACAAAAGTGGTATAAAACAAGGTCATCCTAGGGAGTCTACAAAGTTGTGTCTGTGTAGAGAGAGCTTATGGATGTGTTGTGCAGCATATTTATAAATAGGAGGCTCCGTGACATGTAGGACTTGTCTCTTTCCTTTCATTTCTTAGATCATGCGATAGAACCAATGTTGTAGGTGAATCGTATCTAACTTCTAAATTGTTTTAATATAGCAAAGATGCCAGTTACGAGAAGGAGTAAAAGTACAGGTAAGCGAGTAGATGTGGCTGCCCAAGAAGGGACAAGCCAACCACCACCTAGTCAAGCTGTTCAAAGAGAGGCTCCAGATGAGTCTCTATCACAGACTTCCCCGACCCCTCCATCTCCAGAAGATCTAAGGAGGGAAGCTGCACCTCAAGAAACCCCTATTAATGCTACCAAGCAAGATTTAAAGAATGCAGTCCAATTATTGACTCGTATAGTTGCTGGCCACGGCAAAGGCAAGAAGGTCCAGTTGCAGGTACTAGTGGTGTAGATAGAGTAGCTGTCATGCAGATACATGATTTTCTTAATTTAGACCCTCCATCATTCATCGGGTCATATCCTAATGAATATCCACAAGACTTTATAGATCAGATCCAACACACTTTGGATGTTATGCATGTAAGTCGTAAAAAGCACTTGAGCTAGCAACATATAGATTTAAGGGTGTGGCTATATTGTGGTATGAAGATTGGAAGCATTCTAGGGGAAAAGATGCACCTTCAGCTATGTGGAAAGAGTCCAAAAAGGCATTCATTGACCATTATCTTCCATTGGAGATCCGAGAGGCCCGTGCGGATCAGTTCTTAAATCTCCACCAAGGAAGTATGAGCGTGAGAGAGTGAAGTCTCAAATTTAATGCCTTCGCCAGGTATGCTGCTAATGTAGTAGCTACTATTGAGGATAGAGTTCATCAATATGTGGATAGATTAGATTCATATCTGGTTAGAGATTGTGCCATTGCTTTGTTGAATAAAGATATGAATATAGCAAGGATGCAAGCTTTTACACAAAAGTTGGAGGATCAAAGGCAATGAAGAAGGAAGAGTCGGAAACAGGGCATCCTAAGAGGGCCAGATCCATGGGGCAGTTTACACCATCCCAAGGTGACTTTAGGCCTTGGTTCTTTAACAGACCGTCTAGGCCATCATATTTCTACTCTACAGTTAGTGCTCCACCACGGTTTCAAGGGTTTAGGTGCAATCAATTTTGGCAAAGAAGTGAAAGCCAAGGTTCACGAATAGCGGGTCATCATGAGCAGGGAAGTACGAGCCAATCAAGGACTCCTTGATTTGTAAACAATGTGGAAGAAATCATCTAGGTGCATGTAGGTTTGGGACACATGTTTGTTTTTGGTGTGGTGAACTGAGGCATATGATGAGAAACTGCCCTCATAGGGGAATGGGTGGTGTTGCACAACCTACTACAGTAGTTGTTGCATCATCCTCATCAACACCTTTTTTAGGTAGGGGACTACAAATGCCTATAGGTCGTGGTAGAGGAGCTAGGGGAGCATCTAGTTCTAGTGGAGTTCATATTCACACATATGGTCTGGGGGATCGAAAAAATTTGGAAGCTTCATCGGATATGGTTACAAGTACATTGTCCATCTTTTCACATGTTGTATATGCACTAATTGATCTGGTGTCTACGTTGTCATATGTTACTCCATTAATTTCTGGGAAGTTCAAAAGAACACCAAAATTATTAGTGAAGCCATTTGAAGTGTCTACACCGATTGGTGAGTCTATTATAGCTAGAGGGGTTTATCGTAATTGCATTGTAACTGTTTGTAATCGTGATACATTGACTGACCTTGTTCTGCTAGAAATGGTAGATTTTGATGTAATAATGGGTATGGATTCATTAGCTTCTTGTTATGCCATGGTAGATTGCCGAACTAAGATGATGCGTTTCAATTTTCCCAAAGAGGCAGTCCTTGAATGGCAAGGTAATATTGGGGCACCAAGAGGTAAGTTTATTTCGTACCTTAAGGCAAAGAAGATGATGTCCAAAGGATGCATATGTCATCTAGTGAGGGTGAAAAATAAAGATGTGGAGTCACCAACTCTTCAATTCATTCCAGTGGTAAATGAATTTCTCGATATATTTCTTGAAGATCTTCGAGTTTGCCTCCAGAACGAGAAGTAGAGTTTGGTATTGATGTGATTCCAGATACTCAACCTATCTCCATCCCTCCATATAGAATGGCCCCGACAGAATTACGGGAGTTGAAGGAGAAATTAAAATACTTGTTAGAAAAGGGATTCATAAGGCCTAGTATGTCCCCATGGGGAGCACCAGTTTTGTTTGTACGTAAGAAAGATTGCTCGTTAAGAATGTGTATTGACTACCGGCAGTTGAATAAGGTGATGATTAATAAAAAATATCCCCTCCCTTGAATTGATGATTTGTTTGATCAGTTACAAGGTGCTAAGTGTTTCTCAAAGATCGACTTGAGGTCGGGTTATCACCAAGTGAGGGTCAAAGATCAAGATATACCAAAGACAGCTTTCCGAACATGGTATGGTCATTTTGAGTTTTTAGTTATGTCATTCGGGCTAACAAATGCACCAACGGCTTTTATGGATTTGATGAATAGGGTGTTCAAGCCATTTCTAGATGTGTTCGTGATAGTATACATAGATGACATTTTGGTGTATTTAAGATCGGAAGAGGACCATGCTAATCACTTGCAGCAGGTTTTACAAATTCTTCGTGATCGTAAGTTGTATGCGAAGTTCTCTAAATGTGATTTTTGGTTGAAATCTGTGGCATTCTTAGGTCATATTGTATCTGACGAAGGAATAAATGTTGATTCTCAAAAGATAGAAGTCGTGAAACACAGGCCAAGATCTAAAACGCCTATGGAGATCTATAGTTTTCGTGGATTGGCTGGTTATTACAGAAAGTTCGTTAAAGGATTCTCTTCCATTGCTGCACCCTTAACAAAGTTAACACACAAAGAAACCAAGTTTCAGTGGAGTGATGGATGTGAAAGAAGCTTCTAAGAGCTGAAGAATAAATTAACTTCTACACCTGTATTGGTACTTCCTGAAGGCGCGGAAGGGTATGCAGTGTATTGTGATGCTTCGGGAGTGGGCTTAGGATGTGTATGGATGCAGCATGGTAAAGTAATAACTTATGGCTCAAGGCAACTGTGGATACATGAGAAACATTATTCAACCCTTGATCTAGAGATAGCAGAAGTTTTATTTGCTTTGAAGATATGGCGCCACTACTTGTATGAAGTTCATGTTGACATATATACTGATCACAAGAGTTTATAATATATCTTTAAGAAAAAGGATCTAAATCTGAGGCAGCGGAGGTGACTTGAGTTATCAAAAGATTGTGACATTGATATTTTGTATCATCCAGGGAAAGTAAATGTGGTAGCTGATGCTTTAAGTCGTAAGACTATTGCAAGAACTTATGGGCAGTTCACAGGAAGACAAGAAATAACTAAATATCTATACCAACTCGCTGGCTTGGGGATTCTCCCTCTTGAATCTCCAGACGAAGGGGTTATTGTGCAAAATGCGGCAGAGTCCTCATTAGTAGTGGAAGTGAAAGAGAAGCAGTACACTGATCCTATTCTATTACAGCTTAAGGAGAATGTACAGCATGGTATGACAAAGACATTTGAGCTTACGAAAGAGGGAGTACTTCGGTGTCAAAATAGATTGTTTGTACCTAATGTAGATGAATTAAGAGAGAGGATTATGATGGAAGCACATCGTTAAAAATATTCTGTCCATCCGGGGTCAACTAAAATTCATGAGTTGAAAGAAATGTATTGGTGGGGTGACATGAAGAAGAACATTGTGGAATTGGTGGCTCAATGTCCAAATTGTCAACAAGTAAAAGTAGAGCACCAAAAGCCCGGAGGTTATATGCAGCGTATAGAACTTACAATTTGGAAGTGGGACATGATCAACATGGATTTTGTCCCTGGTTTGCCTCGCTTATTTCGGAAGTTTGATTCCATATGGGTAATAGTTGAGAGACTCACCAAATCAGTGCACTTATTACCGGTGAAGACTACGTATATAGCTGAAGAGTATGCAAGGTTGTTTATTAAAGAGATAGTTCAACTATATGGAGTGCCAATCACTATAATATCTGATAGAGAAGCTCAATTCACTACAAATTTTTAGAAGTCATTTCAGAAGAGTTTGGGAATACAAGTGAATTTAAGTACAGTCTTTCACCCTCAAACGGATGGTCAGGCATAACGTACAATTCAAACACTTGAGGATATGCTGCGAGCTTGTATATAAGACTTCAAGGGTAGTTGCGATGATCATCTACCACTTATTGAATTCGCTTATAACAATAGCTACCATTCTAGTATCCAAATGGCACCTTATGAAGCTTTATCTGGGAGAAAGTGTAGATCCCCAATTGGGTGGTTTGAAACAGGTGAAACTGCCTTATTTGGGAAAGATCTTGTTCATCAAGCTATGGATAAAGTCAAAGTGATACAACAACGGCTAGAAACACCCCAAAGTCGACAATAATCATATGCGGATGTTAGAAGGAGAGGACTAGAATCCTCCAAGTAGGTGGATCACCTACTTGATAAATTATGGCCCAAAATGAGTGAGAAAGTCGGCCAAAGCAGGTCCCTTTAAAAGGGATTGATATCAGCTTTTTCCAACTATGTTTTACTTTAACAAAAATCTGATTTCTAGAGCTTTCTCTCTTCTCTCTCTTAGCTTCATACAATAGCCATTAAATACTATTAGGGTTCTTGAATAATAGGGAGTTAAATCTATTGGAAGGTACAAGTTAAGACAAGTTGAGGAGGACAACCTTTACCTTGAAGAATCCAAGTCTTAGCAAGTGGTAGTTCTGTCCAGCAAGGTAAGCTACTGCAATTTTCTCCCTCTTGTTCTTGAGTTAATTAGGACATTTGGTATGTATTAGTGAGTTTGAAATTATTCCTTCTACATGGTGTATTATTGGGGAGGATGTTCTGGTGGTTAGTGCATGTTGGGACAACCATGGAGGAGAGTCTCCTTTAAATTCAATTATGAGCTCGTTTGAGCATCTTAAGAGTAATGTTAGCTCTTCAAGTGCTGGTGATCAAGAACCGAGATTCATATTGCTTCTGTTACATTATTATGTTTAAGAATTGTTTTATGTATGTTATAGTAAGGGATGTGACTGGATCTGTGGAGAAGTTATGGAGACGTTAAAGGACTTAAATATTGTAGGGAGTTTTGGGGAGGACCTGATATGAAGGTTGTATAGTATATAGACGCGATTAAAGGGAAAGGGAAGGAAAGAAAACAATGGCTAGATAAATTGCATGCTTACTGCTTGGTTACTATTTTGGTGAGATCAAGTAGCTCATATTGGTTGATTAGCTACTAATACTAGTCTTACAACTTATTTTATTGTAGATTAGTAATCTGAAGAGAAGGAGCTTAAGTCATACTTTTTGAATTGTATAGCAAGGTATGTAAGGCTATTCGATTTCCAATTTCTTTGGCACGAGTCCAACACTTGTATTACAAAGTAAGCTTTCCAAGTGCCCTTGGTAGTGACTGATCCAAAGTGTCAGTATAAGATCACCAATATAACTAATTATCTCATTACTACACTCTAGAGCGTTAAAGTAAGTACTCTAATATGAGTTTATTACTAGATGTACGTGCTTACTCTACCAAGTGTCAGCATGCAAGGTTTAAACTTGTTTCATGTCAAAGTGCTAACCCTTGGCACGTATTCCTCTTATATAAATCAAAATGATCCTAGATTACACATGGTACGTATGTTTATATGTTGGATATACAATCTACCCCCATATCTTGCCAACTTGATTCAATTGTCTACTCCATCATATAAGTCATCTTTTCACATGTTGATATGTTTCCTTTATTGGTAATCACTCCCATTGTGTTAGACTATAATGTTACCTCACAAGATCCCTACTTGCTCTAGTGTACATTGTATATGTAAGTACTTGGAATATGTATTTGTCCCTAAGTTGAATCTGCCCACGTGCTTCCTTGGTTCCACGTTCATGTATACCTTGTATTTTATATTATTTAGTAAGTATTTGGCTGTCATATAGAGTTCATATATCTTTGCTGAATGTTAAATGTCTTCACTTGTGTGCTTCAATTTGAGATGTCAAAATGCATATTGAGTCATATAAGCTCCTAAGTATTACACGTTGGTGTCACAATTGCTTCCCATGTCATTGTTATTATCTTAAGTCCATATTCATATGTCTCCTACTATGTTTTACTGTCACAAAGCTGAATAATGCTATGACCACCAAAACAACAATCTCAAAAGAGTTGTGAACATCAAAAGAACAATCTCAAAGATTAAAGAGACAAGGTAAAATGAATCTATATAATTATGGGTGGCAGCTCAGGGGTTAAAATACATAGCATGGGCCGATCCTAATTTTAGTACTTAAGGGTGGCAGCTCAAGGGTGGTAATACCTAGCATGGGCCGATCCCAATCTATATTATTATGGGTGGCAGTCCAGGGGCTAAAAGCCTAGCATGGGTCGATCCTGAATTGTATATTTATGAGGACCGCATCCCAGGGGTTAAAATGCCTAGCATGGGTCATCCTCTTCTACCACTGATCAGCTGGTCATTTGTATCATATGCCTTATAAAGATTATAACGCACAAAAAAGTAAAGAAAAGCCTAAGAAACCCTAAAAACCCTAGGAAATACTTAATCCTAAGAAACCTTATACCCTAAACCCTCAGAAATTTGAAACCCTTAAAAACATCTTGACAAAACCCTAAAATTAACTTTTAAGAACCCGAAAAATACCTAAACCCTAAACTCTAAACCCTAAGAAACCTAAACTTTAAACCCTAAGAAACCTAAACTTTAAGAAACATTAAACCCTAATCCATAAGAAACCCTAAAACCTAAACCGAAAAAAACCTTAAAAAAAACTTTTTAAAAAATCCTAAAACCTAAAAAAATCCTCTGAACCCTAAGCCCTAAACCATAAGCCCTAAACCATAAACCCTAAACCATAAACCCTAAACCCTTCAAGGCATTTTTAAACATCCCTATTGGCCCTAAAAAAACTCATTTTTGGGGTCCTGTAGCCAACTGGGGATTTGTCATTGCTGGACTGGTCGACACAAAAACCACCAAAGATGATATCAGGCAACATGACCTCAGTAATGTGTGTTTATTCTGCGTTGTTCATGAGATTTGCATGGATGGTTCAGCCTCGGAATTATCTTCTTCTGGCATGGCATGCCTCAAATGACTCAGTGCAACTCTATCAACTATCACGTTGGGCAAAGAGTCAAGGATATTTGCAACAGAATGCAGCCAAAGCAGAGTGATTTACTGTTCTTTTCTGGTTTATTTTTGGATAAATTTCCTTGGAATTTCTGAATGCTTTCATCAATTGTTGCAAAAATGTTTATAAAGAAACATTAAACTTTTGCAGTTTGAATGATTGTTGGATCTACACGTTAATAAATCAAGAAAAAAAAAACCTAAGAAACCCTAAACCATAAACCCTATGAAACACTAAACCCTAATAAACCCTAAACCCTAAGAAACCCAAATTTTTAGACCATAAGAAACCCTAAAACCCTTGAAAAACCCTAAACCTAAAAAACCCCCAAAAAAACTTTAAAAAACCGTAAACCCAAAATACCCTAAAAAACCTAAGCCCTAAACCCTAAACACTAAAAAACCCGAAAGTCTAAACTCTAAACCCTAAGAAGCCCTAAGAAACCCCAGACCTTAAGAATAACCAAACCCTAAAAAAAACCTAAAAACCTTTAAAAATCCTAAACCCTAAAAATCCTAAGCCCTAAACCCTAAACCCTAAGAAACCATATAGTCTAAACTCTAAACCCTAAACCCTATGAAACCCTCAAACCTAAACCCTAAAAAACCCCAAACCCAAAATCCTAAGAAACCCTAAACCCTAAACCTTAAGAAACCCTAAATATTAAACCCTAAGAAACCCTAAACCTTAAACCCAAAAATCCTATGAAACCCTAAACCTTAAACCCATTGAAACCCTAAGAACTCCTAAAAACTAAACCCTGTGAAACCCTAAGCCCTAAACACTAAGAAACCCTAAGTAGTAAGATGCCCTAAACCCTAAGAAACTCTATAAAAAAACCTAAAAACCCCTAAACTAAAAAACATTAAAAACCCTCAACCTAAAAAACCTAAGCCCTAAACCATAAACCCAAAAACACTAAATTCTAAAACCTAAACCTTTAAACCCTAAGAAACCCTAAACCCTAAAAACCCTTAAAAACCCAAAAAAAAACCTAAGCCCTAAACCCTAAAACCTCAACTCTAAACCCTAAGAAATCCTAAGAAACACTAAACTCTAAGAAACCTTAAGAAATCCTAAGAGACTCTAAACCCTAAACCCTTAGAAACACTAAATCCTAAAAAACCCTAATAATCCCTAAAAACCTTTAAAAAATCCTAAACACTAAACCCTAATAAATCCTAAGCCTAAACCCTAAGAAACCAAAGAAACCCTAAGCCCTAAACCCTAAAAAACCTTTAAAAAATGTAAAAAACCTTAAAACTCCTAAACCTAAAAAACCTTTAAAAAACCTAAGCCATAAACCCGAAACCCTAAAAATCCCTAAAAAACCATAAACCCTAAAAACCTTAAGAAATTCTAAACCCTGAATTCTAAAAAACCCTAAATCCTAAATAACCCTAAAAACCTTTTTAAAAAATCCTAAACATTAAAAACCCTAAAAAAACCCTTTAAAAATACTAAACCCTAAAAAATAATTTAAAAAACCCCAAACGCTAAAAACCCTAAAAAACCTAAACCCTAAAAAACCCTAAACCATTAAACCTAAACCGTAAGTGGTGCAATGCAGATTACCTCAAGTGCATTCATTCACCTCTAAGCTTGGGAATGTCAATGTATTGAAGGATGGCTCATGAAGCTAGGTGTTCTCGAGATTGGGGGCAAGGAGAGGTTCCCATGCGTGGAAGATAGCTTGGGGAAGCGAAGGGAGGCAGTTGACAACACTGCCACTTTGGCGAGCATGAGGTCCGTTAGCGCGTCGCCCAATGGCTTGGGCGATGACCCCCAGTCCGCCTAAAGTTCCAGGGTGTTGCCAGCCACATGATCCATCGCCAAACCCATGGGTGAGTCACCGAGTCACTAGGCGAGCCCGACTTGGCGAGCCCATAGACCACTTCGGGTCACTTTTGGGCCCTTTTGTGTAATAAAGCCTTAAAACTATAAATAGGCATTTTAGGTTCATTTTAGAGTAGACTATTTTGAAAATGAATGATTGATGAATTGGATCTCCTTTGAGAGACTTGAGAGTTTGGTAAAGCTTTTGTTGAACTTTGTTTAGAAATGGGGGTTGCTTGGAGATTCAATTTCCTTGAGGTCTTCGTAAGAGATTCGGTGCTTGATTCGGATTAATCGATTGAGGTCTTTAGGTTTAATATACCTTTAGGTTTCCTTTGATTTCCTTTTCTTGTGTCAATCTATTTATCTTGATTAGGTGCTTGTTTAGGGATTGTAATTGGAGGTTTTAGGATTTAATACATCCTCTAGTTGCCAGTTGTTCCTTCTCTTGTATATCTTCTTCTATCCTTCTTTGATTTCTGCATTTTTATTCGTAATTCATGGTGAGAATTACATCATTTGGTATCAGAGCAAGGCCTAGATTCGTTCCTACGATTCTAATCTTAGGTTGTTACAAAAAAAAAAGTCAAAAACGTTTTGAAGAAAACCCAAATTTTTTTTTTGTTGATTTGAGTTTTGTTTGAATTTTATAAGGTTAAATTAGTGTTCCCTAACCTTACTTGAGTCTAAATCTGAGATTTGGTGAATTTTGGAGTAGGATTTAAGAATTCACCATTGTTGATTGAAGAAGTTTGAAGAACTTCAAGTGGGTTTTCGGATTTAGGTTAAATTGGAGACTCTTGGTATTGGGGTTTGATTTCTATATCCTTAAGAGTTCATAGCTGAAATTTGGGTGAAAACGGATTAGAAATCCATTGGGTTTGAAAATTAGGTGTTCTTCATGTTCATGGTATTCTTCATAACTTGAAGAAAGAAGGAAATGGGTTTTGAAATCTGAAGATTTTGGCAAGGAATTGGAAGATAAAAAGCATAGTGTTCTTGAAGAACATTCAAATCTTCAAGAAGAAGGAAACTTCCAAAAAAAAAGGTGTTTGATCCAAAAGGAAGAGAAAAGGAAAGAGTACTTGTGTTGGTACAAAAGGGAATTTACCAAAAGAGGCAAGTACTAGGTCAAGGAAGTACAAGGGGACCACAAGAAGTGCAAAATTGGAGGCTACAGGTGTGCAGGAAAGTCCATTGGGCGAGCTAAGTCGTGCTTACAAAGCTGACTCGGTGACTCGCCAAATGGGAGCTGAGCTCGCCAAATGAACTTGAGTTTCTGGAAATTTCGGTGAGCTGAGGGAACTTCGGTGACTCGCCGAAATGATTCGGCGAGCTACAGGGAGTAAGTTGGGGATGTGAATGTCAGTTTTTTTAAAAAAAGTTTTAAGTTTGGACACCCGAGCTTCATTTTATGACCAATCTCATGTTTTAACTTCCTAGTTTCATTTTCCTTGATTCCTACTCACTTCTTTGATTCTAAAAACTAATTTCCAACTAGTAAATGTCCTTACTTAGTTGTTGATTAGTCTTGTATCCATTTTTTTTTCTTGTGCTTTCTTTGTGTGCTTTTTTAGTTTTACTTCGTAGTTAACTTTTTGATTCAAGTCCGGTTTGCTTTATCGAGTCATCTGTCTTTCTTGAAACAAGAATCTATTCCGACCAAGAGTTTAATTGACACTTGTGTACCACCGGATTGAAGCAAGGTTCAATATTAGCCAAGCCAATTTGTGAGGTATTCAAAGGTGAGAAATTTCGAGCGTTGGTAAGGAGCTTTTACTACTAACCTTGTTTGCTCATTTTGTAGGTACAAAGGAGTTATAAGGAAGCATGGCATCTCTAATGTCTAAGGATACTACATCCTACACTTTTCATGTTAATGTACACTTGTCGGGATATAGGAACCAAGGCAGATATGGGGGATGTGTTAGGGGTCTCGGTACCAAAAGGGTTAGTCTTCCTATCTTTGAAGGAAACTGTGACCCCGAGGCGTATCTTTATTGGGAGTGGCAGTGTGAGCAGAATTTCCCAAACCATGATTTGGGAGATATTAAGCAATCTATGTATGCCCTTGTACAGTTTAAAGGTCTTGCAATGAGTTGGTGGAAACAGGCGAGATGGCGTCAAACACCCAATGGAAATGCCAACCCTTTGACATGGGAAGAATTGAAAGGGCTTATGAGGTTCAAGTATGTGCCAAAGAGGTACACCAAGTTTTATAATGTTGACTCGAGAAGACAAGTTCTTAGGATGAAGGTTGACATTTGTGGAGTTATGGGGTTTGAAATTGTCCTCGATGATTATTGCAATCTAAACAACATCACTCCATCTACAGTAGCCTACTTGAGAATACCCCGAATATCAAGGCGTTATCCATACACCATGGTGGGATGTAAGGTTACTGAAGCTGTAAAGGTCTCTTTCACACACGGTGAATACTATGAGGAGGTTTTGTGTGATATAATTCCCATGGACTTTTGTCACTTATGTGTTTGGGAGACAATTGGTTTAAGAACATAGGGTCCCAAACGAGCAAAGATGGTCCAAGTATGTTATGGATCAATGGGGAACACATCTTTTTCCTCCTCCTAAGGTGCAAAATTGATGCAATCCGGATTACATCAAGACCGTTCACACGAAGTCAAGCTCGAGACCTTCACAAGATGCAAGGTTTATTGATAAAGTTAGAGGTCCTTGAGCTCGTATTGATGGCAAACAAAGAATTCCATGCCTTGAAGATTGCATGGGAGAGTAATGATCCTTTTGGCGAGCCAAAGCCAATCGGCGGATCACCCAAGGGCTTGGGCCTCCAGCCCGCCCAAAATTACAGAACGTGGCTAGGAGCCAACACCAGCAGAAATCATCGCCAACTGGGTTAGGCGAGTCACCAAGAGGGTTGGGCGAGCTCGACTTAGCTTGGCCATTGGCACTTTCAGGTCACTTTTGGGCCTTTTTCACCTAAAACTATAAATAGCTAGTTTGGGTTCATTTTAAACTTAGACTATTTTGAATATTGATGTTGAAAACTGAAAACTAGCTTGGTTAAGCTTTTGTTGATTGTTGTTTAGAAACGTCGGTTGCTTGGAATATCGATTCCCTTGAGGTCGTCATAAGAGTTAGGTGCTATAGTGGGATTAACGAATCGAGGGCTTAGGGTTTAATATACCCTTTGGTTGCTTTTTGTTTCCTCTTGTGTGTCTATCTATCTATCTTTACTTTTTTGTATTTTTGATTTTTCACATTGTATTGTGATTCCCTTATGAGAATTACATCATTTGGTATCAGATCAAGTCTTAGACTCGTTCCTACGATTCTAGTCTTGGGTTTGTTACAAAAAAAAGTGTGTTAAAAATCATTTTTGAAGAATTTCTGAAATGTGTCTTGTTGATTTGAGTCTTCTTTGGAGATTTCAAGGTTAGATTAGTGTTCTCTAACCTTATTCGAGTCTAGGGATGAGATTAGAAAGGGTTTGGTTCACTATTGAAGAAATCACCATTGGAGGTTGAAGAAGCTTGAAGAAGAGACAAGTGGGTTTTAAAATCTGAAGGATTTGGTTGGGAATTGAGAGCTAAAAAATATTGGGTGTTGTTACCCATATCAAGGAGAGCTTGTATCTCAAATTTCGTGAAATTCTGAGCTAAAAATCTAGAGGGTTTTATTTTGGGTTTTCATCTTGTTCTTGAAGAACATTCAAATCTTCAAAGGGAAGAATATTCAAGAAGAATGAGTTTGATTCCAAAAGAGAAGAAAAAGTGTAAAAGTGTTTGTAAAAGAAGGAATTTACCAAAAAGGGTAAATACTAAAGGACAAGTGTAGGAGGGGACCACAGGAGTTCAAATTTTAGAGTTTTGCAGGTGCAGCAGTGGACCATAGGCGAGGCCCGACTTAGCTCGCCTAGTCCATTTGGCGCCTCGCCTTTTGGGCAGGTAGGTCGCCGATTTGCCTTGCAAATTGTGGGAGTTACTGTAAATTTCAGCCAGCTCAGTCTTGTTCGCCGAGTCCAATCGACGCATCGCCGAACTTCTACCCAGATCGCTGAGTTGCCTTGGCAGATTGTTAAGTTTGGCGATTCCATCTTCAAGTTGGCTAGCTGAACTTCACTTTTGGTGAAGAAAACAGGTCATTTGGCGATCGGAAACTCAATTTACGCTCCTAATCTCAGGTTCTATTTTCTAGTTTCTTTTCTTTTGATTCTCAAGCGTTCTCAAGATTCCTAAACTGATTTTCAACTTGTAATTGCTCTACTTGTTGACTATTGGTTCTTGAATTCACTTCTTTGTTAGTGCCTTTTCTTTTCGTACTTTTATTCATTTTACTTCGTAGTTAATTTCTTGATTCAAGTTTGTTTGCTTTAACCGAGTCGTCTGTTCTTCTTTAAAGAAGAATCCATTCCGGCCAAGAGTAGAAATTGACACCTTGTGATCAACCGAGTATAAGCAATCTTCAACATTAGCCGCGCCAATTTGAGATGCAATCAAAGGCGTGTAAACACGAGCGATTGTGAGTTCATTTTACTGACGCTAACGTTGTTTACTGTTTTTGTGAGTTGTCTTATTGCTAGGTACAATGGAAACCAAAGGAGAAACACACCCACCTACCAGAGGGATTACCTTGGAAACTATAATGGAGGTGTTGAACAACGTGACGGGTGATATAACAAGGATGGAAGATAGATTGATCAACGTGGATGGTCGGGTTAACTCTACCAACTCTACACCACAAGCTACTTTTCGTGCTTCCACAAGTGGGCATGATCACACTAATTCTCCTACTATCACACCCGGAACCCTCCACCAAGCCTTGAACCCAACACTAATCCAATTGGGTTCAAATAGCCAAAGTACCAATCAACCATTCCATTTCCCGCTTAGTCAAGAAGCTCCACCAAATCAAAGCCGACCTTACCAAACACCACTTAACCAAAATCTTCCCTACCAAAGGCCACAACCACAACCAAATCCCATGAATGAGGTGAGGAATGATGAGTACCAGGGAGGATATGAAGGTGAAGGTGAGGAAGCATTGTGGAATGAGGCTCCAAGGAATCGACCAAGAGGTCAAATGTTGCAAGGACGGCCAAGAGGTAGATTGGATCAGATGCCATATGTCAGGAGGCAAAATGGAAACCACCCTCAAGGTGGGGAACAACAGGAATCTTATGTCAATCAAGAGTTTGGTCAAGAAGCTAGAGAGGAGTATGGAAACCGTATCAAGGAGAGCATCGATGGGGTTACCAAGGTGGCCATGGAAGCCGAGATGTTGGTATCAACTCTATCAAAACTACTCTCCCATCATTCAAAGGGGAATGCAATCTCGATGCTTATCTAGAATGGGATTCACATTGTGACGGACCTTCCACGTCAATGACTTGACGGAGGTCAAAAAGAGTTGTTATGATATTGCTCAGTTTGAAGGGTATGTTGTTACATGGTGGGAATATATGAAGAAGTATCATTTAGTCATTCAAGAAGGGCATCCTCCACCATGGACTGAATTAAAAGGATTGATGAGAATCAAGTATGTGCTGGAGAGATTCCGCCAAGGGTTACTTGCCAAATTGTACAACTTGAGGCAAGGGAGAAAAAGTGTTGAAGCCTACCATGATGAGTTCCAAAACCTGATCATGAAGCTAGAATACGAAGAGAATGAAGAGCATGCCATTATTCGCTTCAAGGTAGGATTGAACAAAGAGATTTTTTCTAAGATGACCATTCATAGGTTTCCTACCTTTAATGATGTCTTTGAATCATCCCATGAGAGAGAGAGGGAACTCAAGGAGGAGAAAGTATCCAAGTACAAGGGTATTTCATCTTCAAATTCTTGAAGCAAGAACAAAGGGGGAGCTCAAGCTTCGTCGGGTTGGAACAAAGATAAGGATTTCAAGAAGCCTTATGAGAAGAAGCCCTTTGAAGGAAACACTCCAAAGTACACACCAAGAGAAAAAGGTAATAATGACCAAACCAAAGTATCTAAAGGTATCCAATGTCACAAGTGTAGAGGATGGGGTCATATGATGCGTGAAGGTCCCAATCGGTTGAATGTTCTAATTCAAGGAAGGGAAATGTACCTTGGTGAAGAGGAAGAGCAAGAAGAGGATTGTGAAGAAGACCCTCAAGAGGAGGATGAGTTTGAAGGTGAGGAAGATGAGGAACAAGATCCATGTGGGGGACAATATGTCACCGTTCCTAATGGTTTGATGAGGAAGATTCAAATTGACGAAGCTTGGCCTCAAGAAGGAGAGTATACCATTCCAATCTATGTAGTGAGGCGAGTGATGATTAGCAAGGCCATGGATGATCCAAGACAAAGACAGAACCTTTTTCACTACAAGTGTCTTATCAAAGATAATGTGTGTTCATTGATCATTGATAGTGGGAGTTGTGCAAATGTTGCTAGCACCTCTTTAGTGGAATTCTATAAACTTCCTACCACTAAGTATGCTACACCTTACAAGCTTCAATGGTTGAGTGAGTTTGGAGAATTGAGGGTTCATCGACAAGTGTTGATCAAGCTCAAGATTGGGAAGTATCAAGATGAGGTTCTATGTGATGTGGTCCCAATGCAAGCTTGTCATGTGCTACTCGGGAGACCTTGGCAATATGATCGTTCAACCAAACATGATAGGAGGGCCAACAAGTATTCACTTGTGTTGGATGATCATAAGTATGTTCTTCACCCTATGTCACCCTCTCAAGTCAATTAAGTGTATCAAAGGATGAGTGAGTTGAGGGAGAAGAGGAGGAGTGAGGAGGAACATGTGGAGGCCAAGAGCAATGAAGAAGAGGAGAGGAGGAATTTGAAAGGAAAGGCCCAAGTATTTTTGGCTAATTACAAGGAAATAAGAGAAGAAGTGGAGTCTAAGAGTTCTTTGATCCTTATCACACATAGGGATCATGTGTTACAAACTAACCAATCTAATTCTTCCCTTCCCAATTCTATTTCCTTTATTTTGCAGGATTATGAGGACGTCTTACCAAAGGAGCTTCCAAGTGGTTTACCCCCTCTTCGGGGGATTGAGCACCAAATTGATTTCATGCCCGGATCACAATTGCCAAACAAGCCAGCTTATAGAAGCAATCCGGAGGACACCAAGGAGCTACGAAGGCAAGTTGAGAAACTCCTCAACAAGGGTTATGTGAAGGAGAGCATGAGTCCATGTGCCGTGCCGGTTCTATTGGTTCCAAAGAAAGATGGAACATGTCGCATGTGTGTTGACTGTCGAGCCATCAACAAGATTACGGTAAAGTATCGTCATCCTATCCCTAGGTTAGATGATATGCTTGGTGAGTTGAATGGCTCTTGTGTGTTTTCAAAGGTTGATCTTAGGAGTGGTTATCATCAAATCTGGATGAACCCCGATGATGAATGGAAAACCGCATTCAAGACCAAGTTTGGTCTATATGAATGGTCGGTGATGCCCTTTGGTATCACTAATGCTCCTGGTACCTTTATGCGTCTCATGAATCATGTGATGAAACCCATTATAGGGAAATTTGTGGTCGTCTATTTTGATGATATCTTGATTTATAGCAAGACCATGCATGATCATGTTGAACATTTGAGATGTGTGTTTGATGTGCTTAGGAAAGAACAACTTTATGCTAATCTTGATAAGTGCTCATTTTATGTTGATGAAGTTGTCTTCTTGGGTTTTGTTGTCAGTGCAACAGGGGTTGAAGTTGATGAGTCTAAGACGGACGCTATTAAGAATTGGACAATTTCGAAATCCATAAGCGATGTTAGAAGCTTTCATGGGTTGGCTAGTTTTTATAGGCGGTTTGTCAAAGGTTTTAGTACCATAGAAGCCCCCTTGACAAAGGTAATCTGAAAGGATAAACCTTTTAAGTGGGGAGAGGAACAAGCCAAAGCTTTCGAGGCTTTAAAATCCATGCTTAGTTCCACTCCTTTGTTGCAATTACCTGATTTTGACAAAATGTTTGAAGTGGAATGTGATGCTAGTAAAGTAGGCATTGGAGCCGTCTTAATGCAAGACCAAAAGCCCATTGCTTATTTTAGTGAAAAGCTTAAAGGTGCTACTTTGAATTATTCCACTTATGATCTTGAATTGTATGCCTTGATTAGGGCTTTGGGTAATTTGCAACACTACTTGTGGCCCAAGGAATTTTTCATTAGGACTGACCATGAGTCCCTAAAGCATATTCGGGCCCAAGGAAAGTTGAACAAGAGGCACGCCAAATGGATTGAATTCCTTGAAACTTTCCCTTATGTAATCTAATACAAAAAGGGAAAAGAAAATGTGGTGGCCGATGCCTTATCTAGAAAACATGTGTTGATAAATACTTTATCTTCTAAATTGATTGGTTTTGAATGTTTGAAGGCATTGTATCCCAAGGATCCCATGTTTGCTTAAATCTTCAAAGATTGTGAGGAATGGAAGAGGGAAAGGTGGATGAGGGATAGGTCTTCTACTCCCTATTCCAAGTTTGATGGTTTCTTGTTCAAAGGCAAGAGACTTTGTGTGCCTATGAGCTCTTGGAGAGAACTGTTTGTGAGGGAGGCACACGATGGGTGATTAATGGGTCATTTTGGTATTGACAAAACTAGGGGAATTCTTGAGGAACAATTCTATTGGCCTAAAATGCACAAGGATGTTCTTCGAATTTGTGGTCAATGTGTTGAATGTCGACGTGCTAAGTCACGCCTCCTTCTCCATGGTTTATACACTCCACTCCCCACCCCTCAAAGACCTTGGCTTGACATTTCAATGGATTTCGTTTTGGGTTTGCCAAGGACCAAAAGGGTAGAGATAGCATCTTTGTTGTTGTTGATCAATTTTCAAAGATGGCTCATTTCATTCCATGTCATAAATGTGATGATGCTTCCAATGTGGCATCTTTGTTTGTTGAGCATGTTTTTAAATTGCATGGAATTCCTCAAACCATTGTAAGTGATAGGGATCCAAAATTCCTTAGTCACTTTTGGAAGGAATTGTGGGGTAGACTGGGTACTAAATTGTTGTTCTCAACTTCTTGTCACCCACAAACCGATGGTCAAACTAAAGTTGTGAATAGGACCTTGGGTTCTATGCTTCGTGCCGTAGTGCACGGAAAGTTGGCCTCGTGGGAGGAACATTTGCCTTTAGTTGAGTTTGCTTATAATCGAGTTGTTCATAGAACTATTGGCATGACTTCATTTGAAGTGGTTTATGGTTTTAACCCCCTAACCCCTTTAGATCTCACTCCTCTTTCTCAAAATGCTGTGTTAAGCTTAGATGGGAGCAAGAGAGCTGAAGCAATGACGAAGCTTCATGAAAAGGTGCGGCTGCACTTAGAGAAGAAGAACCAAGAAGTAGCCAAAAAGGCTAACAAGGGCCGCAAGAGGGTTGTGTTTGAACTAGGTGATTGGGTGTGGGTACATTTTCGCAAGGAGCGATTCCCCACTCATCGCAAGATGAAATTAATGCCAAGGGGTGATGGACCATTTTCAGTGCTTGAGAGACTCAACGACAACGCCTACAAGGTTGATCTTCCTCCAGAGTATCAAGTGCACAACACTTTCAATGTGTGCGACCTGTCACCATTCCCAACTGTTCTTTTCAAGAAGGAGAGAATGATGCAATCCGGATTACATCAAGACCGTTCACACGAAGTCAAGCTCGAGACCTTCACAAGATGCAAGGTTTATTGATAAATTTAGAGGTCCTTGAGCTCATTTTGATGGCAAACAAAGGATTCCATGCCTTGAAGATTGCATGGGAGAGTAATGATCCTTTTGGCAAGCCAGAGCCAATCGGTGGATCGCCAAAGGTCTTGGGTGATGACTCAAGCCCACCCAAAATTACAGAACGTGGCTAGAAGCCAACACCATCAGGAATCATCACCAAGTGGGTTAGGCGAGTGGCCAAAAGGGTTGGGTGAGCTCGACTTAGCTCGTCCATTGGCACTTTCAGGTCACTTTTGGGCCTTTTTCACCTAAAACTATAAATAGCTAGTATGGGTTCATTTTAGACTTAGACTATTTTGAATATTGATGTTGAAAACTGAAAACTCATGTTTGAGTGTTGAGAGCTTGGTTAAGCTTTTGTTGATTGTTGTTTAGAAATGTCGGTTGCTTGGGATATCGATTCCCTTGAGGTTGTCGTAAGAGTTAGGTGCTATAGTTGGATTAACAAATCGAGGTCTTAGGGTTTAATATACCCTTTGGTTGCTTTTTGTTTCCTCTTATGTGTCTATCTATCTATCTTTACTTTCTTGTATTTTCAATTTTTCGCATTGTATTGTGATTCCCTTGTGAGAATTACATCAAAAATGAGAGACAAAAGATTGAGAGGAGTAAGGGAGAGCAAGGTGGCAACCTTAGAGTGGAAAAAGGAGAGGTTGAGTGGAGTGAAGTGAGAGAGTTGCCACAATCTCAATCTAACCTTTTTGTTTATCCTTCACTTTGTAAGGATTCTTATGTAGGTACAAGCATGATGAATGGAGGAACATGAGTTCCCAACAAAGAGCCTACAATTGAAGGTGTGATGGATGCACTTTTGGGGTGTCCCAACATTCCTAAGGGAGTGTCATTCCAAGGTAAAGAAGATCTTTCTTGCGAGCGTCAAGGTACAATAGCTAAACTTAACACTTTTACCATTTCAAATGAACAAAGTGTAAATGATAGCTTGTCTTTATGTGAGCCTAATGCTTCTTTACCATGTGTTGATAATGTACATGTTGAGAGTGTGGATACACTAGTTGATCCTATTGATGACCGAATTGATTCTTCTAGTAAGATCGATTTGTGTCCACCTAGTGTTATCACCCGTGCTTTGAGTGATAGTTCATTATCTTATGATAATTGTGTTGATCAACTTGCATTTGAGTGTAGTTCACTAATTGAGGGATCTTGTGATGTGATTAAGGAACCTCAATTTGGTGATACTAATGATAATGTTGATCATTTGAATAGGAGTGACTCTTTGAGCATATCTTTTGTGGAAGATCCGATTGCTTGTTTTGCTCATAGAGATCATGTGCTTGAAAATGCTTCGAAAAATGATATGTGTCTTTTTGAGGGTGAACTTGCATGTTTTAATTCTCCCATGGTGGTTGATCATTCCCTCTTTAAGTACAATATCTTGTTTGAAGATGATGAAATCACTCCTAGTGATGTACCTAGTGGTGTGAATCATGAGAGTAGTGTAGTTCTTGATACCTATGCTTTCTATAGTAACCCACTATGGTGTGAAGATTGTCCTCCCAAAGATGGAAATCTCTTCTTGGAAGATGAGAGTACTCTTGTAGGGAAGGATCATGATGAAAAGGAAGGTGGTATTTGTTTTCCCATTACCTCTTCTTCTTGGGTGTTTCAATTCTTAATGGTATGACCAATGATTTTGAGCCTATTAGTAGTCATACCTATGAAAACACCTTAGATGAAGTTGATTTGAGAGACACCTTTCTCTACTACTTGTTTACATATGATGATGCTCACGCTTTTGAGTGGAGTATGTTGTTAGAAGATAAGAGTGACAATCGGGCAAAAGGGGGAGTACTTAATCCAAGTTCATGGATTTCCTTCCCATTTGACCCCGGTAGTGAATTGAATTACGGCACTTGTGTAGTGATGCTTGATCAAGATGACAGGTATCATTTGGATGGATCTGTTGACACCTTTCCCTATGATGGAAAGTCCTTCTTGAGGGTTTACAATCCACTTGAGGAGCCTACATGTGTATGGGGAAGGGTAGTTTCCTAAACCCCTTTTTTTACTGTTGCTTTGAGTATGATCTTGTTGATCGTACATTTTATGGGGGTAGGAGTTCTTTGTTGAGAGAAGGTGAAGTTTATTTTAAATTTGCCATGATGTCTTTGTGTGTTCCTTCATGTAATGTAATGTGTGCTAGGATCCTTGAACCTAGTTGTGATCTTGCTTATGAGAACACCTTAGATGTCCCTAGTGAGCATGACACCTTTCTCTATTATCTATTTGCATATGATGATACTCATGCTTGTGTGGGTAGCATATTTTATGTTAATAGTAGTATGAATAGGAAAAATGGGAGTCTCCTTAACTCGATGCGATATATTTCCTTCCCATTTGACCCTGGTGTTGGTCTAAATTGTGATGAGTATGGTAGTAACACCTTCCTTCTTTCATATGATTCTTACTTGGTGTTATTACTTGATCCTATGTGCCTGAATGAGGTATGTTTTCCAATTTGTGTGGGAAATACTTTTGTACCTGACCCCGCTCATGAATTGGAAATAATTACATTCTTGAAGTTAGCTAGTGCGTTGGATGGAGTCTTAATTTGGGTTAACATTGTTTATGCCTTTTCACTTAGGTATGAGAGTGTACATGTGCTACTTGACTTAAAAGGGGAATTGTGCTTGTTGGAATGTGGAACCAATGAGGGTTCACATGTGTGGTTGCTTTACCAGGTTGGCACTCTTACCTTCCAACAACATACTCCACTCAATAGCATGAGTATCATGATATGCAAACAAGTAATACAGAAAGGTGTTGCCTAAATGCACTTCAATTAAGGGGTTCCCAACTTTAGCCTCCACTCTAGATATTAGAGAAACACAACTCATACGAGGTCTGGAAACATACAAGGAAGAAGTAACAATTAAAACATAGGCATCCCTTTTCATCTTAACACTACCCTTCCCAATAAATGTACTATCATCTTTACAAAAGAGATTTCCATCCTTGGAAAGTGTGTCATCACACCATAGTGGATTCTCAAACAATTCAAGAACATTTGTGAGATTTCCATCTTCGGCAAGGGTTTCATCACACCATAATGGATTCTCAAACCATTTAACAACACTTTCATCAAACAAGAATGCCACATTGGAAACATCATCCAATTTATGACATGGAGTGGGATGAGCAATCTTTGAAAGCACACAATAACCATTGAGCCCATCAATCATATCATCTATTCTAGGGATAGGGTGACAATACCTCAAGATGATTTTGCTAATGGCCCACCAATCAACACACATGCGCCATGCTCCATCTTTCTTTGGAATCAATTGAACCGGAACAACGCACGGGCTTGTACTTTTCCTCTCATTGCCCTTGTTGAGTAGTTCCTCAACTTGCCTTTGGAGCTCTTGGATATCTTCCGGACTACTTTGATAAGCCGGCTTAGTTAGACATTGTGAGCCCGGCACAAAGTCAATTTGGTGCTCAATATCCCGGGGAGGGGTCACTCTACTTGGCAGCTCCATTAAAAGGGCTTCACTATGATCCTGCAAAAGGAAAGAAATAGAATGGGGAGGAGAAGAATTAGAGAGGTTAGCTTGCAACACATGATCCTTATGTGTGGTAACGATCAATGAACTCTAGGCTTCCACGTCCTCCCTTATCTCTCTATGCTCAGCCAACAACACTTGGGCCTTTTCTTTCACCCTCCTCCTTTCTTCTTCTTCTTGGCCCTCAACCTCCACATGTCCCTCCTCCTTCTTCCTTTTATCCCTCAACTCATCCATCTTTCGATACATCTCTATGACTTGGGATGGTGACATAGGCTGAAGGACATACTTACATCCCATCAACACAATTGAATAGGTGTTGTTTCTCCCATCATGTTTTGTCGCTCGACTATGTTGCCATGGTCTCCCGAGTAGTACATGACAGGCTTGCATGGAAATCACATCACAAAGGACCGCATCTTGATATATCCCAATTTTAAACTTGATCAATACCTATCTTTCCACCCTCACTTCCTCACGATCACTCAACCATCAAAGTTTGTAAGGCTTGGCACGCTTAGTGGTAGGAAGCTTCAAGAAATCCACCATAACGGTGCTAGCAAGGTTTGCACAACTTCCACTGTCAGTGATCAAGGAACATACCTTACTCTGGATGAGGCACTTAGAGTGGAAAATATTCTCTCTTTGACATTGATTACTCATGGCCTTGCTAGGTATAGTTTGCCTTACCACATACGTTGGTAGTGTGAACTCTCCTTCTTTGGGCCAAGCCTCATCCATTCTTGAGAGACTACCCTCTATGGAAGTCAAGTGTCCTCCTATGTGTCCAATTGTCTGACTTATATCCGTAAGCGCTCCCATGATAGATTCCAAGGTAACCTTCCCCTTAGGTGGGTAGGTCTCACTTTCGGCTGCCATGGTACCTAGAAATTAAGACAACTCAACAAAACAGCAAACAACGTTAGCGTTAGTAAAATGAACTCCCAATCACTCGTGTTTACACACCTTTGATTACCTCGCAAATTGGCGCGGCTAATGTTGAAGATTGCTTATACTCGGTTGATCACAAAGGTGTCAATCCTACTCTTGGTCAGAATGGATTTTTGTTTAAAGAAAACACGGACGACTCGATTAAAGCAAAAAGGACTTGAATCAAGAAGTTATCTACGAAGTAAAATGAATAAAAGCACTAAAAGAAAAGGCACTAACAAAGAAGTGAATTCAAGAACCAATAGTCAACAAGTAGAGTAATTACGAGTTGAAAATCAGTTTAGGAATCTTGACAACAAACTAGAATAAAAAGAAAAGAAACTAGGAAGTAGAACCTTAGATTAGGGTCATAAAATGAGTTTCTGATCACCAAATGACCTGTTTTCTTCGCCAAAAGTGAAGTTTAGCTCGCCAACTTGAAGATGGGTTCGCCAAAAGTTGCAGGAAAAGGAGGCAGGTCGGCGATCTGGGTGGCGATTCGGTGGAGCGCCGAATGGACTCGGCGAGCAAGGCTTAGCTCGCCGAAATTTCCAGTAGCTCCCAGCAATTGTAGGTCAACTCGGAGACCAACCTACCCAAAGGGCGAGGCGCCGAGTGGACTAGGCGAGCTAAGTCGGGGCTCGCCCAATGGTCCAACAGCTACACCTCTTGCATCCGAATTTGATCTTCTGTGGTCCTCTCCTGCACCTTTTCACTTAGTATTTACCCTTTTTGGTAAATTCCCTCCTTTACTAACACTTTTACACTTTCTCTTTCTTCTCTTTTGGAATCAAACTCTTCCTTTTCAAATACCCTTTGAAGATTTGAATGTTCTTCAAGAACTTCAACAACAAGATGAAGACCCAAAATAAAACCCTCTAGATTTTTAGCTCAGAATTTCACAAAATTCGAGATACAAGCTCTCCTTGATATGGGGAACAACACCCAATACAGTTTAGCTCTCAATTCCTTGCCAACACTTCCAGATTTCAAAACCCACTTGTGTCTTCTTAAAGCTTCTTCAAGTCTCCAATGGTGAATCTTCAATAGTGACCCAAACTCCTTCAATAGTGACCCAAATTCCTTCAAATCTCAGAACTAGTCTCAAATAAGGTTAGGGAATACTAATCCAACCTTGGAAACTTCAAACAAGACTCAAATCAACAAGACCCATTTTGGAAATTCTTCAAAAACGTTTTGAACACTTCTTTTTTTGTTTTCGTAACAAACCCATATACTAGATTCATAGGAACGAAGCTAAGCCTTGCTCTGATACCAAATGATGTAATTCCCAAAAGGAAATCACAACAAAATGCGAAAACAAAAGAAAGATAGAAGAAGAGATACGAGAGGAGTAACAATTGGCAACTAAAGGATGTATTAAATCCTAAAACCTCCAATTACAATCCCTAAACAAGCACCTAATCAAGATAAATAGATAGACACACAAAGAGGAAACAAAAAGCAACCAAAGGGTATATTAAACCCTAAGACCTCAATTTGTTAATCCTACAATAGCACCTAACTCTTACGATGACCTCAAGGGAATCGATATACCAAGCAACCGACGTTTCTAAACAACAATCAACAAAAGCTTAACCAAGCTCTCAACACTCAAACATGAGTTTTTAGTTTTCAACATCAATATTCAAAATAGTCTACTCTAAAATGACCCTAAAATGGCTATTTATAGTTTTCGGGCTTTATTACATAAATGGGCCCAAAAGTGGCCCGAAATGACCAATGGGCGAGCTAAGTTGAGCTCGCCCAATCCACTCGGTGATCCGCCCATGGGATTTGGCGATGGATCCTGCTCCTTGCATTGGCTGGGAGCTACTGGAACATAAGGCAGGCTAGGGGTCATCTCCCAAGCCATTGGGCGATGCTCCAACTGGCCTCCTGCTCGCCAAAGGGCATTGTAGTCCACTTTCTTCCATTCGCTTCCCCAAGATATCTTCCATCCATGTGAACCTCTCCTTGCCTCCAATATAAGCTCTAGAACCCCTAGCTTCATGAGCAATCCTTCAATGCGTTGACGCTCCCAAGCTTGGAGGTGAGTGAATGGTCTTGAGGAAATCTGCATTGCATCAGGTTTTCAATCTTTGGGAGGACAATCTTCACACCATAGTGGGTTACTATAGAAAGCATAGCTATCAAGAACTACACTACTCTCATGGTTCACACCACTAGGTACATCACTAGAAGTGATTTCATCATCTTCAAACAAGATATTGTACTTAAAGAGGGAATGATCAACCACCATGGGAGACTTAAAACATGCAAGTTCACCCTCAAAAAGACACATATCATTTTTCGAAGCATTTTCAAGCACATGATCTCTATGAGCAAAACAAGCAATCGGATCTTCCACAAAAGATATGCTCAAAGAGTCACTCCTATTCAAATGATCAACATTATCATTAGTATCACCAAATTGAGGTTCCTTAATCACATCACAAGATCCCTCAATTAGTGAACTACACTCAAATGCAAGTTGATCAACACAATTGTCACAAGATAATGAACTATCACTCAAAGCACTGGTGTCAACACTAGGTGGACACAAATCGATCTTACTAGAAGAATCAATTCAGTCATCAATAGGATCAACTAGTGTATCCACACTCTCAACATGTACATTATCAACACATGGTAAAGAAACATTAGGCTCACTTAAAGACAAGCTATCACTTACACTTTGTTCATTTGCAATGGTAAAAGTTTTAAGTTTAGCTATTGTACCTTGACGCTCGCAAGAAAGATCTTCTTTACCTAGGAATGACACTCCCTTAGGAATGTTGGGACCCCCCAAAAGTGCATCCATCACACCTTCAATTGTAGGCTCGTTGTTGGGAACTCGTGTTCCTCCATTCATCATGCTTGTACCTACATAAGAATCCTTACAAAGTGAAGGATAAACAACAAGGTTAGATTGAGATTGTGGCAACCCTCTCACTTCACTCCACTCAACCTCTCATTTTTCCACTCTAAGGTTGCCACCTTGCTCTCCCTTACTCCTCTCAATCTTTTGTCTCTCATTTTTCACCTTAGGAGAAGGGAATAGATGTGTTCCCCATTGATCCACAACATACTTGGACCATTTTTTCTCGTTTGGGATCCTATGTTCGTTAAACTAATTGGCTCCCAAGCATAAGTAGGAATTATATCACCCCAAACCTCCTCATAGTATTCACCGCGTGTGAAAGAGACCTTTAAAAATTCGGTAACCTTACATCCCTCCATGGTGTATGGATAACGTCTTGATCTTTGGGGTAGTCTCAAGTAGGCTACCGTATATGGAGTGATGTAGTTTAGATTGCAATAATCATCGAGGACAATATCAGACCCCAAAGCTCCACAAATGTCAACCTTCATCCGAAGAACTTGTCTTCTCGGGTCAACATTATAAAGTTTTGTGTACCCCTTTGGCACATACTTGAACCTCATAAGCCCTTTCAATTCTTCCCATGTCAAAGGGTTGGCATTTCCATTGAGTGTTCGACGCCATCCCACTTGTTTCCACCAACTCATTGCAAGACCTTTAAAGTGTACAAGGGTATACATGGATTGCTCAATATCTCCCAAGTCATGGTTTTGGAAATTCTGCTCACATTGCCACTCCCAATCAAGATACGCCTCGGGGTCACACTTTCCTTCAAATATAGGAAGACTAACCCTTTTGGTACCGAGACCCCTAACACATCCCCCATATCTGTCTTGGTTCCTATATCCCAACAAGTGTACATTAACATGAAAAGTGTAGGATGTAGTATCTTTAGACATTAGAGATGCCATGATTGATGTAATTCCTATAAGAGAATCACAATAAAATATGGAAATCGAAATACGGAAAATAAAGATAACTAGATAGACACACAAAGAGGAAATAAAAAGCAACCAAAGGGTATATTAAACCCTAAGACCTCAATCTGTTAATTCTACAATAGCACATAACTCTTACGACGACCTCAAGGGCATTGAACTCCCAAGCAACCGACGTTTCTAAGCAATAATCAACAAAAGCTTAACCAAGCTCTCAACACTCAACATGAGTTTTCAGTTTTCAATATTCACAATAATCTAAGTCTAAAATGAACCCAAACTAGCTATTTATGGTTTTAGGTAAAAAGGCCCAAAAGTGACTAGAAAATGCCAATGGGCGAGCTAAGTCGAGCTCGACCAACCCTCTTGGCGACTCGCCTAACCCACTTGGCAATGATTCTTGCTGGTGTTTGCTCCTAGCCACGTTCTGTAACTTTGGGCGGGCTGGAGTCATCGCCCAAGCCCTTGGGCGATTTGCCGATTCACTCTGGCTCGCCAAAAGGGTCATTACTCCCCCATGCAATCTTCAAGGCATGGAATCCTTTGTTCGCCATCAACACCATCTCGAGAACCTCTAATTTCATGAATAATCCTTGCATCTTTTTAAGGACTCGGGCTTGGCTTCTAGTGAACGATTGTGATGTAATCCAAATTGCATCATTCTCTCCTTCTTGAAAAGAATTTGTCCTCAAATTCGTCGGATCATCATCCTCAAGAGTTGAAAATGGAGAAAGGTCACAAAGATTGAAAGTGTTGTGCACTTGATACTCCGAAGGAAGATCAACCTTGTATGCATTGTCACGAGTCTTTCAAGCACTTGGAATGGACCATCACCTCTTGGCATTAGTTTCATCTTCCGATGGGTGGGAAATCATTCCTTGCAAAAATGCACCCACACCCAATCAATCGGTTCAAGCACAATCCGCTTGCGGCCCTTGTTTACCTTTTTTGCTACTTCTTGGTTCTTCTTTTCTAGGTGAAGCCGCACCTTTTCATGAAGTTTCTTCATGACTTCAGCCCTTTTACTCCCATCTAAGCTTAAGACAACATCTTGAGAAAGAGGAGTGAGATCTAAAGGGGTTAGGGGGTTAAAACCATAAACCACTTCAAAGGGAGTCATACCAATAGTTCTGTGAATAACTCGATTATAAGCAAATTCAACTAAAGGCAAATGTTCCTCCTATGAGGCCAAATTTCCATGCACCACGGCACGAAGCATAGAACCCAAGGTCCTATTCACAACTTCAGTTTGGCCATCGGTTTGTGGGTGACAAGAAGTTGAAAACAACAATTTGGTATCGAGTCTACCCCACAATTCCTTCCAAAAGTGACTAAGGAATTTCGGATCCCTATCACTTACAATGGTTTGAGGAATTCCATGCAATTTAACAACATGCTCAACAAACAAAGATGCCACATTGGAAGCATCATCACACTTATGACATGGAATGAAATGAGCCATCTTTGAAAATCGATCAACAACAACAAAGATGCTATCTCGACCTCGTTTAGCTATCTCGACCTCGTTTAGTCCTTGGAAATCCTAAAATAAAATCCATTGAAATATCAAGACAAGGTCTTTGAGGGGTGGGGAGTGGGGTGTATAATCCATGGGGAAGGAGGCGTGACTTAGCACGTCGACATTCAATACATTGGCCACAAATTCGAACAACATCCTTGTGCATTTTAGGCCAATAGAATTGCTCCTCAAGAATTCCCCTAGTTTTATCAATACCAAAATGACCCATTAATCCCCCATTGTGTGCCTCCCTCACAAATAGTTATCTCCAAGACCTCATAGGCACACAAAGTCTCTTGCCTTTGAACAAGAAACCATCAAACTTGGAATAGGGAGTAGAAGATCTGTCCCTTATCCACCTTTCCCTTTCCCATTCCTCACAATCTTTGAAGATTGGAGCAAACAAGGGATCCTTGGGATACAATGTCTTCAAACATTCAAAACCAATCAATTTAGAATACAATATTTATCAACACATGTTTTCTAGATAAGGCATCGGCCACCACATTTTCTTTTCCCTTTTTGTATTAGATTACAAAAGGGAAAGTTTCAAGGAATTCAATCCATTTGGCGTGCCTCTTGTTCAACTTCTTGGGCCTGAATATGTTTTAGGGACTCATGGTTAGTCCAAATGACAAATTCCTTGGGCCACAAGTAGTGCTGCCAATTACCCAATGCTCTAATCAAAGCATACAATTCAAGATCATAGGTGGAATAATTCAAAGTAGCACCTTTTAGCTTTTCACTAAAATAAGCAATGGGTTTTTGGTCTTGCATTAAGAAAACTCCAATGCCTACTTTACTAGCATCACATTCCACCTCAAACATTTTATCAAAATCAGGTAATTGCAACAACGGAGTGGAGCTAAGCATGGATTTTAAAGCCTCAAAAGCTTTGGCTTGCTCCTCTCCCCACTTAAAAGGTTTATCCTTTCGGATTACCTCGGTCAAGGGGGCTACTATGGTAATAAAACCTTTGACAAACCGCCTATTAAAACTAGCCAACCCATGAAAGCTTCTAACATCGCTTATGGATTTCGGAATTGGCCGATTCTTAATAGCGTCTATTTTAGACTTATCAACCTCAACCCCTCTTGATCTCACAACAAAACCCAAGAAAACAACTTCATCAATATAAAATGAGCACTTCTCAAGATTGGAATAAAGTTGTTCCTTCCTAAGCACATCAAACACACATCTCAAATGCTCAACATGATCATCCATGGTTTTGCTATAAATCAAGATATCATCAAAATAAATAACCAAAAATTTCCCTATGAAGGGTTTCTTCACATGATTCATGAGACGCATAAAAGTACTAGGAGCATTAGTGAGACCAAAAGGCATCACCAACCATTCATATAGACCAAACTTGGTCTTGAATGCGGTTTTCCATTCATCACCGGGGTTCATCCGAATTTGATGATAACCACTCCTAAGATCAATCTTTGAAAACACACAAGAACCATTAAACTCATCAAGCATATCATCTAATCTAGGGATAGGATGATGATACTTTACCGTAATCTTGTTGATGGCTCGACAATCAACACACATGCGCCATGTTCCATCTTTCTTTGGCACCAATAGAACCGGTACGGCACACGGACTCATGCTCTCCTTCACATAACCCTTGTTGAGGAGTTCCTCAACTTGTCTTTGTAGCTCCTTGGTGTCCTCCGGATCGCTACGATACGCCGGCTTGTTTGGAAATTATGATCCCGGCATGAAATCAATTTGATGTTCAATTCCCCTAAGAGGGGGCAATCCACTTGGAAGCTCCTTTGGGAAAGACATCCTCATAATCCTGCAAAAGAAAGGAAATAGAATTGGGAAGAGGAGAAAGTGATTGGTTAGTTTGTAACACATGATCCTTATGGGTGATAAGGATCAAAGAACTCTTGGACTCCACTTCCTCCCTTATCTCTTTGTAATTGGCCAACAAGACTTGGGCCTTTCCCTTCAACTTCCTCCTTTCCTCTTCTTTATTGCTCTCGGATTCTACCAGCCCCTTCTCACTCCTTTTCTTCTCCCTCAACTCACTCATCTTTTGATACACTTCATTGACTAGCGAGGGTGACATAGGGTAAATGACATATTTATGATCATCCAACACAAGTGAATACTTGTTGGTCGTCCCTTCATGTTTGGTTGAACGATCATATTGCCAAGGTCTCCCGAGTAGCACATGACAAGCTTGCATTGGGACCACATCACATAGAACCTCATCTTGGTACTTCCCAATCTTGAGTTTGATCAGTGTCTATGAACTCTCAATTTTCCACACTCACTCAACCATTAAAGTTTGTAAGGTGTAGCATGCTTAGTGGTAGGAAGTTTCAAGAATTCCACTAAAGTGGTGCTAGCAACATTGGCACAACTCCCACTATCAATGATCAAGGAACACACACTATCTTTGATAAGGCACTTGGAGTGAAATAGATTCTCTCTTTGGCTTGGGTCTTCCATGTCCTTTCTAATCATCACTCGCCTCACCACAAATAGTGGAACATTATACTCTCCTTCTTGAGACCAAGCTTCTTCAATGGGAACCTTCCTCATCAAACCATTAGGAACGACAATATCTTTTCCCTCACATGGATCTTGTTCCTCATCTTCATCACCTTCAAGCTCATCCTCTTCTTGGGTGTCATCTTCACAACCCTCTTCTTGTTCTTCCTCTTCACTAAGATATAATTCCCCTCCTTGAACTAGCACATTCAAACGATTGGGACATTCACGCATCATATGACCCCATCCCCTATGCTTGTGACATTGAACACCCTTAGGAAATTTAGTTGGATCAACATCGGAATTGCATTCCCCTTTGAATGATGGAAGGTTAGTCTTGATAGAGTTGATACCAACATCTCGGCCTCCATGGCCACCTTGGTCATTGTGGTAGTAACCTCTTTGATGCACTCCTTGATAGAAGTTACCATGTTCTTCTCTAGCTTCTTGACCATGCTCTTGATTGACTTAAACTTCCCGTTGTTCTCCTCCTTGAGGGTGGTTTCCATATTGTCTCCTTCCATATGGCATTTGATCCAATCTACCTCTTGGTCCTCCTTGCAACATTTGACCCCTTGGTCTATTCCTTGGAGTCTCATTCCGTGGCGCTTCCTCTCCTTCACCTTCATATCCTCCTTGGTACTCATCATTCCTCACCTCATTCATGGGATTTGGTTGTGGTTGTGGCACTTGGTAGGGAAGATTTTGGTTAAGTGGTGTTTGGTAAGGTCGGTTTTGAGTTGGTGGAGCTTCTTGACTAAGCTGGAAATGGAATGGTCGATTGGTACTTTGGCTATTTGAACCCAATTGGATTGGTGTTGGGTTCAAGGCTTGGTGGAGGGTTCCGGTGTGATAGTAGGAGAATTGTTGTGGTCTTGTCCGCTTGTGGAAGCACGAAATGTAGCTTGTGGTGTAGAGTTAGTGGAGTTAATCCGACCTTCCACGTTGATCAATTTATTTTCCATCCTTGACATATCACCCCTCACGTTGTTCAATTGTCCTCCTATATTGTTCAACACCTCCATTAGAGATTCCAAGGTAACCCCTCTAATAGGTGGGTGTGTTTCTCCTCCGGCTTTCATTGTACCTAGCAATAAGACAACTCACAAAGCAACAAACAACGTTAGCGTTAGTAAAATGAACTCGCAATCAATCGTGTTTACACACCTTTGATTGCCTCTCAAATTGGCGCGGCTAATGTTGACAATTGTTTATACTCGGTTGGTCACAAGGTATCAATTTCTACTCTTGACCGGAATGGATTCTTGTTTAAAGAAAGACATACGACTCGATTAAAGCAAACGGACTTGAATCAAGAAGTTCACTACAAAGTAAAATGAATAAAAGCATGCAAAGAAAAGGCACTAACAAAGAAGAGAATTGAAGAACCAATAATCAACAAGTAGATCAATTACGAGTTGAGAATTAGTTTAAGAATCTTGAGAATGCTTGAAAAACAAAGAAAAGAAACTAAGAATTTAGAACCTGCGATTAGGAGCGTAAACTGAGTTTCCGATCACCAAATGACCTGTTTTCTTCACCAAAAGTGAAGTTCAGCTCGCCAACTTGAAGATGGAATCTCCAAACTTAACAATGTGCTAAGGCAACTCGGTGATCTGGGTGGAAGTTTGGCGGAGCGCCGAGTGGACTCGGCGAGCAATGCTGAACTCGCCGAAATTTCCAGTAGCTCCCAGCAAGTTCAATGCCAATCGGCGACCAACCTGCCCAAAGGACGTGGAGCGAGTGGGTTGTGCGAGCAAAGTCGAGCTCACCCAATTCCCAGCGTCTTCTCCTGGAGACCTCCGAATTTGTGAACTTGTGGCCCCCGCACTTGTCCTCTAGTATTTACCCCTTTTGGTAAATTCTCTTTTGTACAAACACTTTTACACTTTCTCTTTCTTCTCTTTTGGAATCAAACTCCTTCCTTTTGAATATTCTTCAAGAACAAGATGAAAACCCAAAAATTTACCCTCTAAATTTTTAGCTCGGAATTTCACAAAAATTGAGATACAAGCTCTCCTTGATATGGGGAACAACACCCAATACTTTTTAGCTCTCAATTCCTTGCCAAAACTTCCAGATTTCAAAACCCACTAGTGTCTTCTTCAAGCTTCTTCAACCTCGAATGGTGGATTCTTCAATAGTGAACTAAACCCTTTCTAATCTCATCCCTAGACTCAAATAAGGTTAGGGAACACTAATCTAACCTTGGAAACTCCAAAGAAGAGTCAAATCAACAAGACCCATTTTGGAAATTCTTCAAAAACGTTTTTGACTCTTTTTTATTTGTAACAAACCAAGACTAGAATCGTTGGAACGAATCTAAGCCTTGCTCTGATACCAAATGATGTAATTCCTATAAGGTAATAACAATAAAATGTGGAAATCGAAATACGGAAAGTAAAGATAACTAGATAGACACACAAAGAGGAAATAAAAAGCAACCAAAGGGTATATTAAACCCTAAGACCTCAATCTGTTAATCCTACAATAGCACCTAACTCTTACGACGACCTCACGGGCATTGAACTCCCAAGCAACCGACGTTTTTAAGCAATATTCAATAAAAGCTTAACCAAGCTCTCAACACTCAACATGAGTTTTCAGTTTTCAATATTGAAAATAATCTAAGTCTAAAATGAACCCAAACTAGCTATTTATAGTTTTAGGTTAAAAGGCCCAAAAGTGACCAGAAAATGCCAATGGGCGAGCTAAGTCGAGCTCGCCCAACCCTCTTGGCGACTCGCCTAACCCACTTGGCGAGGATTCCTACTGGTGTTTGCTCCTAGCCACGTTCTATAACTTTAGGCGGGCTGGAGTCATCGCCCAAGCCCTTGGGCGATTCGCTGATTGACTCTGGCTCGCCCAAAGGGTCATTACTCCCCCATGCAATCTTCAAGGCATGTAATCCTTTGTTCTCCATCAACACCATCTCGAGAACCTCTAGTTTCATGAATAATCCTTGTATCTTTTGAAGGTCTCAGACTTGGCTTCTAGTGAACGGTAGTGATGTAATCCGGATTGCATCAATGCTTCCGTATAACTCCTTTGTACCTACAAAATGAGCAAACAAAGTTAGTAGTAAAAGCTCCTCACCAACACTCGAAATTTTTCACCTTTGAATACCTCACAAATTGGCTTGGCTAATATTGAACCTTGCTTCAATCTCTTGGTCGGAATAGATTCTTGTTTCAAGAAAGACGGACGACTCGATGAAGCAAAACAGACTTGAATCAAAAAGTTAACTACGAAGTAAAAACTAAAAAAGCACACAAAGATAGCACAAGAAAGAAAACGGACACAAGACTAATCAACAACTAAGTAAGGACATTTACTAGTTGGAAATTAGTTTTCAGAATCAAAGAAGTGAGTAGGAATCAAGGAAAATGAAACTAGGAAGTTAAAACATGAGATTGGTCATAAAATGAAGCTCGGGTGTCCAAATTTAAACTTTTTAAAAAAAACTGAAGTTCACATCGCCAACTTACTCCCTGTATCTCGCCAAATCAGTTCGGCGAGTCGCCAAAGTTCCCTCTGCTCGCCGAATTTTCCAGAGAGGTAAGTTCATTTGGCGAGCTCAGCTCCCATTTGGCGAGTCGCCGAGTCTGCTTTGTATGCACGACTTAGCTTGCCCAATGGACTTTCCTGCACACCTGTAGTTTCCAATTTTGCACTTCTTCTGGTCCCCTTGTACTTCCTTGACCTAGTACTTGCCCCTTTTGGTAAATTTCCTTTTGTACCAACACAAGTACTCTTTCCTTTTCTCTTCCTTTCGAATCAAACACCTTTTTGAAAGATTCCTTCTTCTTGAAGATTTGAATGTTCTTCAAGAACACTATGAACAAGATGAAGACCCAAAATAAAACCCTCAACGATTTTAACTCAGATTTTCACGAAATCTGAGATACAAGCTCCCATTGATATAGGAAGCAAACCCCAATACTTTTTATCTTCCAGTTCCTCACCAAAATCTTCAGATTTCAAAACCCATTTCCTTCTTACTTCAAGTCATGAAGAACACCATGAACATGAAGAACACCCAATTTTCAAACCCAATGGATTTCTAATCCGTTTTCACCCAAATTTCAGTTATGAACTCCTAAGGATATAGAAATCAAACCCCAATACCCAAGAGACTTCAATTAAACCTAAATCTGAAAACCCACTTGAAGTTCTTCAAGCTTCTTCAATCAACAATGGTGGATTCTTCAATCCTACTCCAAACATCACCAAATCTCAGATTTAGACTCAAGTAAGGTTAGGGAACACTAATCTAACCTTAGAAACTTCAAACAAGACTCAAATCAACAAAATATTTTTGGAGTTTTCTTCAAAACGTTTTTGACTCCTTTTTTTTGTAACAAACCCAAGACTAGAATCGTAAGAACGAATCTAATCCTTGCTCTAATACCAAATGACGTAATTCTCAAAAGAAATTACAAACAAAATGCGGAAACAAAAGAAATATAGAAGAAGAGATACAAGAGAAGGAACAATTGGCAACTAAAGGATGTATTAAATCTTAAAACCTCAAATTACAATCCCTAAACAAGCACCTAATCATAATAAATAGATTGACACAAGAAAAAGAAATAAAAAGCAACCTAAAGGTATATTAAACCTAAAGACCTCAATCGATTAATCTGAATCAAGCACTGAATCTCTTACGAAGACCTCAAGGAAATTGAATCTCCAAGCAACCCCCGTTTCTAAATAAAGTTCAACAAAAGCTATACCAAGCTCTCAAGTCTCTCAAGTCTCTCAAAGGAGATCCAATTCATCAATAATTTATTTTCAAAATAGTCTACCTAAAATGAACCCTAAACTGCCTATTTATAGTTTTAGGTTATTACATCTTAAAAGGGCCCAAAAGTGACCCGAAGTGGCCAAAGGGAAAGCTGGGCCGGGGATCGCCTAGTGGGCTTGGCGAGTCGCCGACTGGTTGGCGATGTGACCTTCTCCCTTGGCTTCTCCCTTGGAAGCTTGCTGTAACTTTCGGTGGTCTTGATGTCCATTGGGCGATGCGCCGAATGGTTCTTGCTGCTCGCCTAAAGTAGCAGCTTCAATCTTCTTCCCTGCACTTCCCCAAGCGATCTTCCATGCATGGGAATCTCTCCTTGCCATCAATACAAGCTCATGAACCTCCATCCTTGTGAACAATCCTTCAATACTTTGAAGTTCCCAAACTTGGCTGTGAGTGAATGGCCTTGAGGCAATCTGAATTGCATCACCTATAAACCCTAAAAAAAACCTTTAAAAAACCTTAAATAACAAGAAACCCTAAGAAATCCTAAACCCTAAGAAACCCTAAACCCTATTCCCTAAAAGATAAGAAACCCTCAAAAACCTTTTAAAAACCCTAAAAACCTTAAAAATTCTAATAAACTCTAAACCCTAAGCCCTAAACACTAAGAAACCCTAAACCTAAAACCCTAAGAAATCCTAAACCCTTAGAAACCCTAAACCCTAAAAAACCTTAAAATCCTAAACCTAAAAAACCTTTAAAAACTCTTAACCTAAAAAACCCTATTAAATACTTAACCCTAAACCCTAAAAAAAACCTAATAAATACTTAACCCTAAACCCTAAACCCCCCAAAAAATCTAAAACCTAAGATACCCTAAACCCTAATAGACCCTATACCCTTACTCTAAAACCCAAAGGTTTCCTAAACCCTAAGAAACCATAAATCCTAATAAACCCTAAAACTAAAAACACTAAAAAAAAAACCCTTAAAAACCCTAATCCTATAAAAAACCTAAACCCTAAAAACCCCACACCTTAAAAAACCCTAAACCCTAAGAATGAAAAAGCCTCAACCCTAAGAAACCCTAAACCCTAAGAAATCTTAAAACATAGTACCATAAAAACCTTAAGAAACCCTAAACCTTAAAAACCTTTAAAAACCCTAAACCTAAACACCCTGAAAAAAAACTTTAAAACCCCTACATCTAAAAGTCCCTATAAAAGCCCTAAACCATAAGCCCTAAAAACCTTAAAAAAAACTAAACCCTAAACTCTAAACCTAAAGAAGCCATAAACCCTAAACCTTAATTCCTAAAAAAAACCCTAGGAAACACTTAATCCTAAGCAACCTTATACCCTAAACCCTACAAAATTTGAAACCCTTAAAGACATCTTTACAAAACCCTAAAATAAACTTTTAAGAACCCGAAAAACTAAGCCCTACACCCTAAAAACACCTAAACCCTAAACTATAAACCCTAAGAAACCTAAACTTTAAGAAACATACCCTAATCCATAAGAAACCCTAACCTAAAAAAAACCTTAAAAAACCCTAGGCCCTAAACCATAAACCCTAAGAAATCCTAAACCATAAACCCTAAGAAATCCTAAATCATAAACCATAAACCCTAAGAAACTCTAAACCCTAAGAAACCTTAAGTTTTAGACCGTAAGAAATCTTAAAGTCCCGAAGAAACCCTAAAAACCTTGAAAAACCCCAAACCTAAAAAACCCTTAAAAAAACTGTAAACCCGAAACCCTAAACACTAAAAAACCCGAAAGTCTAAATTATAAACCCTAAGAAACCCCAAACCTTAAGAAACCCTAAATCTAAGAATCCCCAAACCCTAAAAAACCCTAAAAACCCTTTAAAATCCTAAACCCTAAAAAAACATAAAGTCTAAACTCTAAACCCTAAACCCTGAGAAACCCTCAACCCTAAAAACCTGAAATCCCAAGAAACCCTTAACCCTAAACCTTATGAAACCCTATGCAACCTTAAGAAATCCTAAATCTTAAACACTAAGCAACCCTAAACCTTAAACCCAAAAAAACCTATGAAACCCTAAACCTTAAACCCTAAGAAACCCAATGAAATCCTAATCCCTAAGAAACCCTAAGAACTCCTAAAAACTAAACCCTATGAAACCCTAAACCCTAAACACTAAGAAACCCTAAGTACTAAAAAGCCATAAACCCTAAGAAACCCTATAAAAAACCCCTAAACTAAAAAAACATTAAAACCCTCAACCTTAAAAGCCTAAGCCCTAAACCATAAACACAAAAAAACCTAAATTCTAAAACCTAAACCTTTAAACCCTAAGAAACCCCCCACCCTAAAAACCTTTAAAAACCCTAAAAACACCCTAAACCCTAAAACCTCAACTCTAAACCCTAAGAAATCCTAGGAAACACAAAACCCTGAGAAACCTTAAGAAATCCTAAGAGACTCTAAACCTTAAACCCTTAGAAACCCTAAATCCTAAGAAACCCTAAACCCTAATAATCCCTAAAAACCTTTAAAAACCCTAAACAGTAAACCCCTAAACCCTAAGAAACCAAAGAAATCCTAATCCCTAAACCGTCAAAAACCTAAAAATGCAAAAAAAACTTAAAACACCTAAACCTAAAAAAACCTAAGCCATAAACCCAAAACTCTAAAAATCCCTAGAAAAAAACTCTAAACCCTAAAAAAAACCCTAAGAAATCTTAAGAAACTCTAAACCCTGAATTCTAAGAAACCCTAAATCCTAAAAAACCCAAAAAACCCTAAACCCTAAAAAATAATTTTAAAAAACCCTAAATCCTAAGAAACCGTTAAACCTAAACTGTAAGAAACCCTAATCCCTAAAAAACCTAAGAAACCCTAGAAAAAACATAAACCTAAAACAGCCTAAAAAAATCCTTAAAAAACCCTAAGACTTATCCCTAAACCCTAGAAAAATCTTAAACCCTAAATCCTAAGAAACCCTAAACCCTAAAAATCCCTGAAACCTATACCCTAAGAAACCCTAAACCCTAAAAAAAACCTTAAAAAACCTAAGTCCTAAACCCTAAAAAATCTAAACCCTAAGAAACCCTAATAAACCTAAAACACTAAACCCTAAGAAATCCTAAATCCTAAAAACCCATAAAAACCTTAAATCTAAAAAAAACCTAAAAAATCCTTAACACTAAATTATAAACCCCAAGAAACTCTAAATCCTAAACCTTAAACCCTAAGAAACCTTAACATCCCTAAGAAACCCTAAACTCTAAACCCGAAGAAACTCTAAACCTTAGATCCTAGAATCCCTAAACCCTAAATAACCTTTAAAAAAACCTAAACCTCAAAAATCCTAAAAAACATTTAAAACCCCTATAATTAAAAAAATCATATAAAACCCTAATCCCTAAGAAACCCTAAGCCCTAAACCCTAAACTCTAAGAAACCCTAAACCTTAAGCCCTAAACCCTAAAAAACCATAAAGTCTAAAGTCTAAACCCTAAACCCTAAACCCTAAGAAACCCTATGAAACCATAAGAAACCCTCAACCCTAAAAAACCCCAAACCCGAAATCCTAAACCTTGAGAAACCCTATGCAACCTTAAGAAACCCTAAATCTTAAACCCTAAGAAACCCTAAACCTTAACCCGAAAAAACCCTAAGAAACCCAATGAAACCCTAATCCCTAAGAAACCCTAAGAACTCCTAAAAACTAAACCCTGTGAAACCCTAAGCCCTAAACACTAAGAAACCCTAAGTACTAAGAAGCCCTAAACCCTAAGAAACCCTATAAAAAAAACCCTAAAAACCCCTAAACTAAAAAAACATCAAAAACCCTCAACCTAAAAAACCTAAGCCCTAAACCATAAACCCAAAAAAAACCCTAAATTCTAAAACTTAAACCTTTAAACCCTAAGAAACCCTAAACCCTAAAAACACCCTACACCCTAAGAAATCCTAAACCCTAAAAACACCCTAAACCCTAAATCCTAAAACCTCAACTCTAAACCCTAAGAAATCCTAAAAAACACTAAACCCTAATCACTACAACAAAAGTGATATTTAGCTATGAAATTATTAGGTACGACATAAAATTCGTCCCTAATTATTCATTTTTTGTGACAAAAATTACATGTCGTATTTAAATGCATAAGCAACATACTTTTAGTGACGTAACATATAATTTCATAGAAGAAAAAAATTCCACTAAAGTTTCCCACCAAAAAATAATTTGGCGCCATTTATAAAGTACAATTAGCGACGATTTTTATGTTATTAGTGACACATTATTTTATCACTACAGTGTGTCCAATTTGTGACAAACTGTTGTTTGTCATAAAACTAGTTACAATTTTGGACACAAAAAAGTTTCATCACAAAATATAAGTTGTTGCAATAGCGACAAATTAAACTTTGTAGTTAAATATATTAAGCTTTCGCCACAAAATTATATTCTTAATTGTGACACTAGTTTTTGTCACTAATAATACAAGCAATTAGTGACGATCATTTTACTGTCTCTAATCAACATGCGATTTAGTAATACCATAATTTTGTCACAAAAAATGCAATGTTTAGTAGGGATGATGTAAAATTTGTAGTTGAATAATTTGACTATTGGCTACGAAAAAATTAGTAGCTAAAAACATAAAACAATCTTTGGTTACGCTTGTTTATGATTACAAGTGACAACTAACAAATATTTTTCAAGTGTTTTTTCTTATAGAAAACAACAACATGGAATCATATAATGATATGATGACTCCGAATTATATCTTACAAAAAGGCAAGTGATAATGCAAACATAAAATCTAATGTGAGTCAAGGTCGTGATATCAAAGATAGCAATTATACGAAGATAATGTCGACTTGAAAGCCTATATTTTTCAAATATGCAAAATATTTTATGAATTTTTTACTAACTATTTTCCATCAACAAGAAAAAAAAAATATTAAAAATAAAAGCACCAATTAATGACCGAAATTTTAAAACTAGGATTTCAATATAATATGATAATGCATTGTAGTGGACTATGGTAAAGTATTATATGTGCTCAGAGGTAAGTGCACTGGCGAACCCAGGATTTAAAGACTTCGGGTGCACCAATATTACTTAGCTAAATTTAAAATAAAAACAGTGAAAAGGTTTTAGCTAGATTTGAACCCTGGTATCAAGGGTGGTTCCCCAAGCTTGTACCAATAGGACAAAGCACTCATATGCTTCTCTTTGGTGCAGTGTTAATTATATACTAATTTTTGTCAGTTTCTCAAGTTAGATATACATATATACACATAATTTGTTTAAGTTAATGGGTGCATGTGAACCCCCACCTGCACATGTGGGTCCGCCTCTCTAGACGCATGGTCTCTGTATCTAATCCTAAGATAGTATAACAACCCTTATATGATCGTTTTATTCTTTTGGACCAATTTTTTCACTTTGAACATTTCCATATTTTCATTGTGTTGTTTATGACTTGCGTGAATGGGTGACATGATTTTTGAGGTCGTCAAATGATGATTGATTGAGATATTCAATTTTGAAATTTGAGAAGTTTAGCTAAAGTCAACATATTTTAATAACGAGGTTAGGTTGTGTTCTAATTCCGTTAGGTCCAAAAGATGGTTTTTGAATTGGTTGGATGGTTGGTTCGGATCTTGAGGTGTTCAAGAGTAGTTTTTAAGTTTTAAGGAAGTCAAGTTTTACCATGATCAACGATTGATTAATACAACATTGTATAGGTGATTTGATGATTCCAAGAGGTCTGAAATCTATTTTATGATTGATTTGCACTATTGGTTTGCATATGGGGTGTCTCAGATGAGTTTGCGTGCTTGTTCGAAAATTGGTCTTTTGATGAACTGTAATGGTATCACTTGAAGCAAATGAACTACAAAAGGATAAGGCATTAGTACCCCTGAACTATGATCAAAATCCTAGCTACATATATAAATTTAACTAGGATCCTATTACCCCTTTGAAATCATTTTTTTCATCTTTTTGTGCACTTTTTGTGCTAACTGGGCACCTTCAACCACCCAAGGTGACTGCATTTACGCGCCTGTCACGTCTGTAAATACATATTATTTTTAAAAAAAATTAAAATATTTTTAACTTTTCTTATTTTTTTTTTAAAAATCTTCTTATTTTTATTATATTGTATTTAAATTAAGTTAATACACGTAAAAAAAGAAATTGCCTTGTATCTTACCTTCTTTTTTTTACCTTCATTCATTGGTTTTTTCTTTTTTATTTTTCTATTGATTTTATTTACTCTTTTTAATTTATTTGTCTTTCCTTTTGATTTGATTTTAAATTTCAAATGTCTTGTATTAAAAATAAATTAATTTCGAGTAGATATAAAAATAAGTGAGAAAAATCAAATAAAACATTACAAAAATTAAAACGTTAAAATTAAATGACACTTTGAAATTATTTTTAAAAAAAATCTACTAATTTTTAAAAAATAGCTGAAGTATAAAGATAAGAAATTAATGAAAGAAAAAACATAAAAAGTCTAAAGTGAGGAAGAAATCAAAATAAATATTTTACAAAGTAAGAAATGGAAATAATTAAATATAAAAAATTTAATATCAATAATTATGTGTATTAACTAATTATAAAGTTACTAATTAAAAAAGGACATATGTCCAATTTGTTCACTCATCACTTGCCTTCAAGAGAGTGTGCACACTCTCTATGCCACGTTAGCTTTTATGGTGTATTTATTCCATTTTAAAATAGTTTAGGGGGGTAGGGGGGTAGGTGTGTACAAAAAACGAACTGAAAAAATGTTATTGGATTATTGTTATTGAGTTTTTAATGGGTTTATGAAAAAAGTTATTGGGTTATTGGTTCGGTTTTGGTTTTTACTATTGGGTTATTGGGTAAACTGGTAACCCAATAAGATGGTAATAATTTACTACTTTACCCTTCCTAAATATTAAATATTAATAATTTAATATATAACTAAACACTATAACTATATCAAATTATTAGCAATCTACCCACTTCACACTAGGTCGCTTTACTGGTCTTTATTGTTTACTCAAACCTAAAGACTAATGTAAGGGTTCGCAATTGTAGCTATTTCATTTTAGTTTTAGTTTTAGTCTTGTTGGACTATATATTTGATTTTAGTTTTAGTTTGTAATTGTAGATTGTAGCTTTTGCAACTTTGTAAAGGTCTGTTATTTGATTAACATAAGAAATTCCATACTATGTTTTGGTGGTGACGTGTAAATTGTAATTATAGCCTTCGTACTATATTTTCTCTTATTGATGCAATTTCTCATTGTCTTTCTTGTTTCACTATATCAAAGTTGTAAACACATCCGAGCTTCGCGCGGACCTCATTAGATTTATGAATAATCTTTTTTTTAATATTCTGAGTCAAATATTATTACCATTGAACCCAATAAATTATATTTCAACTTATAATCCACTACCTATGCTTTTAGTACTTTAAATGTAGTTGATTTCGTATAATCTATTTGGTATGTTATCTTTAAAAACGTGTAAAGAAAGAAAAATAATTTCAAGAAAATTTGCTCTTTGTTTGTGTGTCTGCAATAAATTCTAATTTATATTTTTAGGACGGGGTTAAATTTCACGGTGTTCATAAAAAAATTAATGAAAAAAGTTACTCTAAATAAATAGATAAACAATAATTTAATAAAATCAGAATTTACATTCTTAACTTTTATAACACGTCTCTCTCACACACACACATACACACACACACACACTATATATATATATATATATTTACTAAAATTCCTACAGTGGAAATATATAACTAATTTCAAGTCATGTTTATCATATTATTTTATCTAAAAAAAGTTACATCTTTTAGAATCTGTTGCTTGTAAAATAATAAAAGGTAGACTTTTATTTTGGTGAAAATCATCTTCAGTATATTGAGAAACCATATCAACACTACACAAGCAACCCAATAGGAATATCAAATTTGCATTATTCAACTAATAATATGCTACACTTAATTTTTTTAATCTAGCATGAATCTAATATGAAAATCAAACATTCAAGATAAAAAGAATAGCAACATAATAATTATTATTACAGAATGGAAAAAAAAGCAATGATTGCAATATACAAAAACTATTAGTACACTCTTATAAATAAATATATATATATATATAAGAAATAATGCTAATGAAATACAAAACTCTATAGAAAATCTCCTGAGTTTAAAATTGTTACTTGTAGCAACTAAGTAAGATAAGATAAAATACATAACTTGCACATTAATTAATTTAGGGGGCTATCCACATGAAAGGTTTTGAAGTCATGAATATTATTAATTATCAATTAAAAATAGAAGTTACAGAGATCGAAAAATGTGAATTATGGAGAATAATACTATTGAGTAATTATTTTAAGAGGCGTGTAACACTCCGTAGCTTAGTAGGTCAACTCGAGCTTGACGTGAGGGTTAGAGTCGTAGAATTGACTTCCCGTACTTAGAATGAAGAGTTTAGGGTTAGAACGTCAAGGTACGACTCCCCAAGGACCAACCAAGGGACCTTGGACCCTAGCAAACCACCCTAAAATCTACCCCAAGGTCGTCCACTCACGTGAGGGACTCACACCCCATAGGGTGACCCACGCCCCGTGGGTGAGGGGTCGTGGGTCAAGGGCCTCAAAACATGTTCCAGTACCTCCACCCACGGAAGACCAGCACCCCCCGTGGGCGTGGTCTCGTGGGTGAGGCAGTGAGGGCCCTTAAGTCGGTTTAAGTGAGGGCTTAGGGAACTTTCTAGAATTAATTAGGGGTTAAGTGGTGTTGTTTTATATTAGTTTAGGCCACCTATATAAAGCTATTAGACCCCTAAATACATTGATCCTAGTCATTATTTCAATTCACCAAAGAAACCCAATTCCCTCCAAGAAATTCTCTCTCTAGAAGAAGAAGAAGAAGAAGAAGAAGAAGAAGGGTCAAGCTAGGTCAAGACCCCATTGTTTCAAGCTTGCTAGGCTTTGTAATCAAGGTATGATGGCTAATTCATACATGGATCCCTTTCATCCATGAAACCCCCATGTTTCCCCCAATTGTGAAGATGAATCCCCAATTCTAGTTAGGGTTCCTTCATATATTGTGGGTATTGTTATATGTTGATCCAATTGAGTTGATAATGGTTGTTTATGATTGTTTAAGATTGTTTATGATGGAATTACATGATTTTAGTATGATTATACATGTATTCTTGATTAATCTAAGATTTTAGGGTGAAATTGATATAGTTTGGTTTTATGCCATGAAAGAGGAAATTGAGGGCTTAGATGTGACCTTCTAAGATTGATGAATTACTTTATGAATTGCTTGAGATTAGAGAACCTAGATATGAATTACTTAAAGGTAAAGCTTGAAGACATGAATTGATTAGATTAGGGCTATATGATGAATCATGATTAGTAGTGCTTGAGATTGGGGTAATATGATGAATTATGAATAGATTTCTTAAGGTGAAAGCCTATAGACATGAATTGTCTAAGATCAAGTATGTATGATGAGTTATGACTCGAAAGCTATGATGATTAGAATTGTCTTGCGACTAAGGCATGGATGATGAATGATTATTGTTAGGGCTTTTAGAATGAAGATTATATGTTGAGTTATGACTAGTAGGGCTTTGAGAGTAAGGCTAATATGTTGAACTATGAATGTTAAGGCTTTGCGAGTGAAGCTATTATGTATGTTGATTTGTGTATGGTATGATTGTGGAAGGACTTTACCCACATGACCTATATTCTGAGTATATGAGATTATGCTTGTAGTAATTGAACTACTTGAACATGATTATATCCATGTCTAATATAGTAATTTTAGATGTGTTGATGGAGTATGATCTATGGTCCTTGAAGGGCAAAGTATGAGAATTAAGCATGATTATGAGAGTTATGTATATGTTTTAAGAACACTTTGAGAGTAATGTAAATATGATTATGATCTAGTTGTTGTGTTGTTGAAAGGTTATTCTCATATACACACTTATGTATGATTATGATATGATGTGAAAGGTTTTCTCACAATATGATGATTCTAAGTTTGAAAGGCTTTCTCACCTATTTGAATCTATGAGCTATAGTATGAATTATGTTGGATCGAATGTCAAGACATTCCTTCCATAAGTATGAGTTAAGTCAAGACTTAATAAGTACTCTGTGGGAATAATGCTTAGCACCGAGTGGATATTGTTATGAGATGGGAGCCCTCACGTTAGTAGAGGCCGGGTTCCTAGAAGTAATTCCTTGAGAAGGGATCCCTCACGTTAGTAGAGGGCGGGTTTCTAGAAGCAATCTCTTAGGATGGAAGCCCTCACGATAGTAGAGGCCGGGTTTCTAAAAGAAGTCTCTTGAGATAGATGCCCTCACGTTAGTAGAGGCCGGGTATCTAGTAGCAATCTCTTTATCCCATAAACTATGTGCCCTAATAGGTTACTTAGCTAATAGATCCACCTAATCTAGGAGTATGGTTCTACCTTAGGCAAGTAGAGCAACCCCTTTTCGGTGTGGGGTAAACACCGGATTCCATGGTAAGTTCACATGGTCTATGTCGGTTAAGGCTAATCCCCACTATGATAGTATGAACAAGAATATGAATTATGAATTATGGTTACTCAAGAAGCTTTACTTAGCATGGGTGAAATTATGGAATCTTATTCATGCATTGCACAAGTATGCTTGAGGGTAGTTATGATATGTTCCTCTTATGTATGATGATCTATGTAATGAATATGCTTGTTACTTATGCTTATGAGGTATGTTTTGATGGATTGTTGCTATAGTTGCCTTCCATGATATGGTTGACTAAAGGTGATAGATTCCCTTGTCTATGAGAAATAAGCTAAGGAGATCAAAGATGGAAAGTATGTATGATGGCCTAAGGTGGTACTTAGTGTGGGTGATATTATGGGGTCTTATCCATGCATTGCACAAGTATGACTCGAAGCTACTTATGGAGTGTTTCTCTTATGTTATGAAGAAATAAGTATTGACTATGCTATGAATATGAAGTATCTCCTATGTTCAAGGTTCATGCCTTATGATGACTAATGCTTATATTATGTCTATGTTGGAGATTATGCTTATGATTATGTGGTTATCTCTTATGCTTATAGCCTGATGTGATTCTCACAAGGGAAATCACAATACAATGCGGAAATCAAAATACAAGAAATAAAGGATAAATAGATAGACACAAAAAGAGGAAACAAAGAGCAACAAAAGGGTATATTAAACCCTAAGACCTCAATTCGTTAATCCTACAAGAAGCACCTAACTCTTACGACGACCTCGAGGGAATCGATATCCCAAGCAACCGACGTTTCTAAACAACAATCAACAAAATCTTAACCAAGCTCTCAACACTCAAACATGAGTTTTCAATTTACAATATTCAAAATAATCTAAGTCTAAAAGGAACCCAAACTAGCTATTTATAGTTTTAGGTTAAAAAGGCCCAAAAGTGACCGAAAAGACTATTGGGCGAGCTAAGTCGAGCTCGCCCAACCCACTTGGTGACTCGCCCTTCTGCTCGGCGATGTAACCTGCAAGGTGGTTGCTTCTAGCCACATTCTATAACTTTGGGCGGGCTGGGGTCATCGCCCAAGCCCTTGGGCGATGCGCCGATTGGCCCTGGCTCGCCAAAAGGGTCAGCACCTCCCCATGCTATCTTCAAGGCATGGAATCCCTTGTTTTCCATCAATACCATTTCGAGGACCTCCGACTTCATGAATAACCCTTGTATCCTTTGAAGGTCTCGCGCTTGACTTCTATTTAATGGCCTTGATGTAATTCGGATTGCATCATTCTCTCCTTCTTGAAAAGAATTTGTCCTCAAATTCGACGGATCATCTTCATCCACAGTTGGGAATGGGGACAGTTCGCATACATTGAAAGTGTTGTGCACGTGATACTCCGGAGGAAGATCAACCTTGTAGGCATTGTCATTGAGTCTCTCAAGTACTGGAAATGGACCATCACCCCTTGGCATCAATTTCATCTTCCGATGGGTGGGGAATCGCTCCTTGCAAAAATGTACCCACACCCAATCACCTGGTTCAAACACAACCCTCTTGCGGCCCTTGTTAGCCTTTTTGGCCACCTCTTGATTCTTCTCCTCTAAGTGCAGCCGCACCTTTTCATGAAGCTTCTTCATTGCTTCAGCTCTCTTGCTCCCATCTAAGCTTAACACAACATCTTGAGAAAGAGGAGTTAGATCTAAAGGGGTTAGGGGGTTAAAACCATAAACCACTTCAAATGGAGTCATGTCAATAGTTCTATGGATAACACGATTATATGCAAATTCAACTAAAGGCAAATGTTCCTCCCATGAGGCCAACTTACCATGCACCACGGCACGAAGCATAGAACCCAAGGTCCTCTTTACAACTTCTGTTTGGCCATCGGTTTGTGGGTGACAAGAAGTTGAGAACAACAATTTAGTTCCAAGTCTACCCCACAATTCCTTCCAAAAGTAACTAAGGAATTTTGGATCCCTATCACTTACAATGGTATGAGGAATCCCATGCAATTTAACAACATTTTCAACGAACAAAGATACCACATTGGAAGCATCATCACATTTATGACATGGAATGAAATGAGCCATCTTTGAAAATCAATCAACAACAATAAAGATGCTATCTCTACCTCTTTTGGTCCTTGGCAAACCCAAAACAAAGTCCATTGAAATATCAAGCCAAGGTCTTTGAGGGGTGGGGAGGGGAGTGTATAAACCATGGGGAAGGAGGCGTGACTTGGCACGTCGACATTCAACACATTGACCACAAATTCGAACAACATCCTTGTGCATTTTAGGCCATTAGAATTGCTCCTCAAGAATTCCCCTAGTTTTATCAATACCAAAATGACCTATCAATCCCCCATCGTGTGCCTCCCTCACAAATAGTTCTCTCCAAGAGCTCATAGGCACACAAAGTCTCTTGCCTTTGAACAAGAAACCAGCAAACTTGGAGTAGGGAGTAGAAGATCTATCCCTCATCCACCTTTCCCTCACCCATTCCTCACAATCTTTGAAGATTTGAGCAAACACGGGATCCTTGGGATACAATGTCTTCAAACATTCAAAACCAATCAATTTAGAAGACAAAGTATTTATCACCACATGTTTTCTAGATAAGGCATCGACCACCACATTTTCCTTCCCCTTTTTGTATTGGATTACATAAGGAAAAGTTTCAAGGAATTCAATCCATTTGGCGTGCCTCTTGTTCAACTTTCCTTGGGACCAAATATGCTTTAGGGACTCATGATAAGTCCTAATGACAAATTTTTTGGGCCACAAGTAATGTTGCCAATTACCCAAAGCCCGAATCAAGGCATACAATTCAAGATCATAAGTGGAATAATTCAAAGTAGCACCTTTTAGCTTTTTACTAAAATAAGCAATGGAATTTTGGTCTTGCATTAAGTCGGCTCCAATGCCTACTTTACTAGCATCACATTCCACTTCAAACATTTTATCAAAATTGGGCAATTACAACAAAGGAGTGGAACTAAGCATGGATTTTAAAGCCTCGAAGGCTTTGGCTTGTTCCTCTCCCCACACAAAAGGTTTATCCTTTCGGATTACCTCGGTCAAGGGGGCTGCTATGGTAGTAAAACCTTTGACAAACCGCCTATAAAAACTAGCCAATCCATGAAAGCTTCTAACATCACTTATGGATTTTGGAATTGGCTAATTCTTAATAGCGTCTATTTTAGATTCATCCACCTCAACCCCTCTTGAGCTCACAACAAAACCCAAGAAAACAACTTCATCAACATAAAAAGAGCACTTCTCAAGATTAGCATAAAGTTGTTCCTTCCTAAGCACATCAAACACACATCTCAAATGCTCAACATGATCATGCATGGTCTTGCTATAAATCAAGATATCATAAAAATAGACAACCACAAATTTCCCTAGAAAGGGTTTCATCACATGATTCATGAGATGCATAAAGGTACTAGGAGCATTAGTGAGACCAAAGGGCATCACCAACCATTCATATAGACCAAACTTGGTCTTAAATGCGGTTTTCCATTCATCTCCGTGGTTCATCCGGATTTGATGATAACCACTCCTAAGATAAATCTTTGAAAACACACAAGAACCATTCAACTCATCAAGCATATCCTTTAACCTAGGGATAGGGTGACGATACTTTACCGTAATCTTGTTGATGGCTCGACAGTCAACACACATGCGCTATGTTCCATCTTTCTTTGAAACCAATAGAACCAGCACAACACATGGACTCATGCTCTCCTTCACATAACCCTTGTTGAGGAGTTCCTCAACTTGCCTTTGTAGCTCCTTTGTGTCCTCCGGATTGCTTCGATAAGCTGGCTTGTTTGGTAATTGTGATCCCGGCATGAAATCAATTTGGTGCTCAATTCCCTGAAGAGGGGGCAATCCACTTGGAAGCTCCTTTGGAAAGACATCCTCATAATCCTGCAAAAGAAAGGAAATAGAATTGGGAAGAGAAAAATGAGATTGGTTAGTTTGTAACACACGATCCCTATGTGTGATAAGGATCAAAGAACTATGGGACTCCACTTCTTCTCTTATCTCCTTGAAATTGGCCAACAATACTTGGGCCTTTCCTTTTAACTTTATCCTCTCCTCCTCCGCATTGCTCTCGGCCTCCACATGTTCCTCCTCACTCCTCCTCTTCTCCCTCAACTCACTCATCCTTTGATACACTTCATTAACTTGAGAGGGTGACATAGGATGAAGAACATACTTATGATCATTCAACACAAGTGAATACTTGTTGGTCCTCCCATCATGTTTGGTTGAACGATCATATTGCCAAGGTCTCCTGAGTAGCACATGACAAGCTTGCATTGGGACCACATCACATAGAACTTCATTTTGATATTTCCCAATGTTTAGCTTGATCAACACTTGTCGATGAACCCTCAATTCTCCACACTCACTTAGCCATTGAAGCTTGTAAGGTGTAGCATGCTTAGTGGTAGGAAGTTTCAAGAATTCCACTAAAGCGATGCTAGCAACATTCACACAACTCCCACTATCAATGATCAAGGAACACACATTATCCTTGATGAGGCACTTGGAGTGAAATAGATTCTCTCTTTGGCTTGGATCGTCCATGGCCTTGCTAATCATTACTCGCCTCACCACATATAGAGGACCAATATTCTCTCCTTCTTGAGAACAATCTTCTTCAATTGGAACCTTCCTCATCAAGTCGTTAGGAACGGCAACGTCTTTTCCCCCACATGGATCTTATCCCTCTTCTTCATCACCATAAAACTCATCTTCTTCTTGGGGTTCTTCTTCACAACCCTCTTCTTGCTCTTCCTCTTCACCAAGATACATGTCCCCTCCTTGAATTAGAACATTCAACCGATTGGGACATTCGCGCATCATATGACCCCATCCTCTACACTTGTGACATTGGATACCTTTAGAGACTTTGGTTGGATCATTATTACCTTTTTCTCTTGGTGGGTACTTTGGAGTGTTTCCTTCAAAGGGATTATTCTCATAAGGCTTCTTGAAATCCTTGTCTTTGTTCCAACCCGACGATGTTTGAGCTCCCCCTTTGTTCTTGCTCCAAGAATTTGGAGATGGACTACCCTTGTACTTCGATACCTTCTCCTTCTTGAATTCCCTCTCTATCTCATTGGCTACCTCAAAGACATCATTCAAGGTAGCAAACCTATGAATGGTCATCTTAGAAGAAATCTCTTTGTTCAACCCTACCTTGAAGCAAATAACAATATGCTCTCCAATCTCTTCATATTCTAACTTCATGACTATGTTTTGGAACTCATCATGGTAGGCTTCGACACTTTTATTTCCTTGCCTCAAGTTGTACAATTTGGGAAGTAACCCTTGGCGGTATCTCTCCGGCACATACTTGGCTCTCATCAATCTTTTTAATTTGGGCCATAGTGGAGGGTGACCTTCTTGAACGACTAAGTGATACCTCTTCATATATTCCCACCATGTGACAGCATACCCTTCAAACTGAGCAATAGCATAACAACTCCTTTTGACCTCCGTCAAATCATTGACATGGAAGAGCCGGTCACATTGTGACTCCCATTCTAGATAAGCATCGGGATTGCATTCCCCTTTGAATGATGGAAGAGTAGTTTTGATAGAGTTGATACCAACATCTCGGCCTCCATGGCCACCTTGGTCATTGTGGTAGTAACCTCTTTGATTCCCTCCTTGATAGCTGTTACCATGTCCTTCTCTAGCTTCTTGACCAAATTCTTGATTGACATTGAATTCCCATTGTTCTCCACCTTGAGGGTGGTTCCCATGTTGCTCCTGCCATGTGACATCGGATCCAATCTACCTTTTGGTCCTCCTTGCAACATGTTGATTCCTTGGAGACTTATTCCATGGCGCTTCCTCACCTTCACCTTCGTATTCTCCTTGGTCCTCATCATTCCTCACCTCATTAACGGGATTTGGTTGTGATTGCGGTCTTTGGTAGGGAAGATTTTGGTTAAGTGGTGTTTGGTAAGGCCGATTTTGATTTGGTGGAGCTTCTTGACTAAGCGAGAAATGGAACGGTCGATTGGTACTTTGGCTATTTGAACCGAATTGGATTACTGTTGGGTTCAAGGCTTGGTGGAGGGTTCTAGGTGTGATAGTAGGAGAAGTGTTGTGGTCTTGCCCGCTTTTCGAAGCACGAAAGGTAACTTGTGGTGTAGAGTTAGTGAAATTAACCCGACCTTCCACATTGGTCAGTCTACCATCCTTCCTTTATATATCACCCCTCACGTTGTTCAACGCCTCCATTATAGTTTCCAAGGTAATACCTCCCGTAGGTGTTTGAATTTCATTTTCGGTTTCCATTGTACCCAGTGATAACACAACTCACAAAACAACAAACAACATTAGCGTTAGTAAAATGAAACACACAATCACTCGTGTTTACACACCTTTGATTGCCTCTCAAATTGGCGCGGCTAAGGTTGACACTTGTTTATACTCGGTCGATCACAAGGTCTCAATTTCTACTCTTGGCCGGAATGGATTCTTGTTTTAATGAAAGACGGACGACTCGATTAAAACAAACGGACTTGAATCAAAAGTTAACTATGAAGTAAAAATGAATAAAACCACAAAAAAGAAAAGGCACTAACAAAGAAGTGAATTCAAGAACCAATAGTCAACAAGTAGAGTAATTACAAGTTCAAAATCGGTTTAGGAATCTTGAGAACGTTTGAGAATCAAAAGAAAAGAAACTAGGAATTAGAACCTGAGATTAGGAGCGTAAAATGAGTTTCCGATCACCAAATGACCTGTTTTCTTCGCCAAAAGTGAAGTTCAGCTCACCAACTTGAAGATGGGATCTCCAAACTCAACTCTTCCAAGGCAACTCAGCGATCTGGGTGGAAGTTCGGCGGTGCACCGATTGGATTCGGCGAACAAGGCTAAGCTCGCCAAAAATTCCAGTAGCTCCCACAAATTGCAGTCACTTCGGCGACCAACCTACCCAAAGGGCGAGGCGCCGAGTGGACTAGGCGAGCTAAGTCGGGGCTCGCCTAATGGTCCAAAGGCTGCTCCTGCAAACTCCAAAATTTGAACCTTTGTGGTCCCCCTCTGCCCTTGTCCTTTAGTCCTTGCCCTTTTTTGGTAAATTCCCTTTGTACAAACACTTTTACACTTTCTCTTTCTTCCCTTTTTGAATCAAACCCTTTCTTTTCAAATATTTCCTTCCTTGAAGATTTGAATGTTCTTCAAGAACTTCAAGAACAAGATGAACCCAAAATTAAACCCTCTAAATTTTTGGCTCGGAAATTAACAAAAAATGAGATATAAGATCTCCTTGATCTGGGGAACAACACCCAATACTTTTTAGCCCTCAATTACCAACCAAATCCTTCAGATTTTAAAACCCATTTGTATCTTCTTCAAGCTTCTTCAAATCTTCAATAAGGCACCAAACTCCCTCAAATCTCAGTCCTAGACTCAAATAGAGTTGGAGAACACTATTGCAACCTTAGAAACTCAAACAAGACTCAAATCTACAAAACCCATTTCAGAAATTTCTCAGAAACGAATTTGAACACCTTTTTTTTTATAACAAACCCAAGACTAGAATCGTAGGAATGAATCTAAGCCTTGCTCTGATACCAAATGATGTAATTCTCACAAGGAGAATAACAATACAATGCAAAAATCAAAATACAAGAAATAAAGGATAAATAGATAGACACAAAAAGAGGAAAGAAAGAGCAACCAAAGGGTATATTAAACCCTAAGGCCTCAATTCGTTAATCCTACAAGAAGCACCTAACTTTTACGACGACCTCAAGGGAATTGATATCCCAAGCAACCGACGTTTCTAAATAACAATCAACAAAAGCTTAACCAAGCTCTCAACACTCAAACATGAGTTTTCAGTTTTCAACATTCAAAATAATCTAAGTCTAAAAGGAACCCAAACTAGCTATTTATAGTTTTAGGTTAAAAGGCCCAAAAGTGACCGAAAAGACTATTGGGCGAGCTAAGTCGAGCGCCCAACCCACTTGGTGACTCGCCCTTCTGCTCGGTGATGTAACCTGCAAGGTGGTTGCTTCTAGCCACATTCTATAACTTTGGGCGGGCTGGGGTCATCGCCCAAGCCCTTGGGCGATGCGCCGATTGGCCCTGGCTCGCCAAAAGGGTCAGCACCTCCCCATGCTATCTTCAAGGCATGGAATCCCTTGTTTTCCATCAATACCATTTCGAGGACCTCCGACTTCATGAATAACCCTTGTATCCTTTGAAGGTCTCGCGCTTGACTTCTAGTGAATGGCCTTGATGTAATCTGGATTGCATCATAGCCTATGTCTTATGATGATGTCTCCTATGTTTATGACTTATGTTATTGTCTCTTATGATCATGGTATATGTCTTATGTTGACTAATGCCTCTTATATGCTTATGTTGATGATTTATGCTAGCCATCATATTTAGTACATTATTGTACTAACACATACTCTTGCCTACATTCTTATCAAATGTAGGGTCCGGCGATATTGAGTTCCATTCTCATGGCTAGGTTTCTAATAGCGCAAGGAGTTGAAGACTTGGTGAGTCCTCATAGCATCGAGGATTTGTTCACCTTTTCTTTATGTTTTAGACTATTGTATGGGCTGCGTCCCAAAGAATTATTCAAAGTTGTTTTAGATGGTTTGAGATAAAGTGTTATAGACTTCCGCTGTCTTTTATAAAGACTTCGATTGTATGGAAAAAGTTTTCAAATTTCCGCATCATTTCTATTTCTTTATGTTATGATATGCTAAGTGGCTTGTGTTAGGCCTTTCGGGGTATAGTACGCCTTGTTACATCTAGGGGGTACCCCTGGGTCGTGACAAACTTAGTAATCAGAGCACAAGGTTTAGAATGATTCTAGGATGATGTCTCATAAGCCACGTCTAGTAGAGTCTTATTCATGAGTGTGAAGCGCGCCACATTTATGAATGAGAGGCTATTAGATGATTAGGTAATCTCACTTCTTCATTCTCTAAGTCATGCCATAGAGTATAGCTCTAGTAGGTATTTTTCCTAATCCGTGCCCTATGGTTTTCAGGATATGGCTAATACAAGGGTAAATGCTAGAAGGAATGAGGAAGACATGGTGGATCAAGAGGTTCCTCCACAAGCTCCACAAGCTCTGATTGATCCTCTAGTTGAGAATGTTACTCATGCGGAGTTTAGGCCGGCGTTCCAAATGTTGGCCCAAGCCATGATGGCACAAGTTAATAGGGAGAAAAAGAGGTCTAGAGTGGATGATGATAAGTCCTTTCATGATGGGTCCAATGGACATGGTCGCTCTAGGAATCGACAAAGGTTGTCTGGACAAGGTTCTTCTAATGTTTCTAAGTATAAGGAAGATAGGGTGTCTAACCCTAAACCGCAAGGAATTAGTAGTAAACCCCTATGACCTACTTTTGCTAGGTGTGAAAAGAGACATGAGGGTAGATGTTTAGCCGGCATAGAAGGTTGTTTTAGTTGTGGTGAAAGTGGCCACAAAAGTAGGAATTTTCCTAAAGCAAAGGCTAAAGGAAGAGAGGATGCTCCTAAGTTCAACCAAGAGAGGGTGTCTAACCCTAAGCCTCAAAGAGGGAGTAATAGTAATTTTTTGTTGCCTAAGCCTACTCGCACTAAGTGTGGAAGGAAGCACCATGGTAGATGCCTAGCCGACATGGAGGGTTGTTATGGTTGTGGTAGGAGTGGTCACAAAAGGAGGGATTGGCCGGTGCTTAAGGCTAAGGGGAGAGAGGTTAAGCAAGTTGCTTTTAGTGGTTCGGATGGGAATGCTCCAAAGAAGAATAGGTTTTATGCACTTCAAGCTAGAGGTGAAGAAGAGTGTGCTCCAAATGTGGATCCCGGTATGTTGATAGCTTCTTAATTGATGTTTGTGATTTGCTAGATTTTTTATGTTGCCATTTTGTTGGTTTGGTTACACTCCTATTATGCTCATTTGTGACTGTAGAACCCGTATAGTCAAAATTGTTAGTTCCCAAATGAGCCTATCCGAGAGTGGAAGGGGGAAAGTCTATGTCATAAGTTTGGGTTATGTCTTGTCTAGAAGTTGACTTTGAAGGGTTGCATGTACCACCTAGATAAGGTAAGGGAGATATGCTTAGGTGTTGACCAACTTCAAGGAGTTAGTTACCTTGTTAAGATTGATCTTAAGTATGGTCATTATGAGTAGAGTGTTTAGATAATACCTAGATGTTGTAATTTGTAGACTCCTATAAAAGGAAGGGTAGCAATATAGGTCACCATGGTTTAGAGTCTTCTTGTGAGATGAATGTGAAAGTTTAGTGATGACTTAATTCTACCTTAGTTGAATTGAAATAAATGGTGCTTAGAAAGTCCGTTTAGGCTTGCTCCCAAGGGGGAGATGATGTGCTTGGGTAGCAAGGTCGTTGAGTATTCCTAATGTTTAGGAGTTGGGATTACTTGAATTTCTCACCCTAAAAAGGTGAAATAAGTTGGGAAGTTTAGTCCCCATTTTGTAGGTCCATATGAACTCTTGAGATGATAAGTTCCTCTTGGTTTGTATTATGTGTGGGGTCATGTGTGTTTATGTGTTGCCATGATTTCCTTATATGATGCATGTTCATAAAAACTTGTGATTTAAAAGAAATATGAATTTACATGATTTATTTCCTCATGTTGTAGTGGATTGAGTATGAGTTGCCTATTTGATTTCATGAGATGAAAATATGAGCATGCCTTAGTGCGGAGTTGAGAGATTCCTCCTTGAATAAATGCTTTTTGAGGGTAAATTGCATTTGAGCTCCATGAGAGTATGTTGAGCATGTTTTAGTTTGGAGATGGTAGTTCCTCCTTGAACATGAGTATATGTAGAATTTCATGCATGTTGGATCGTTAGATGTAGTTCCTACTCCCTTGTGTTGCATTGAGTATGTTTATCTTGGAGTTGAAGTTTTCCTCCTTTGCTTATGTGAATTTTGATGTTGCATGCATGATGGGTTGCTAGTCTAGAGTCGTAACCTTAAAAAGTGCCTAGAGTGTCATTCGAGGATGAATGTTCCCAAGGGGGAAATATTATAACACTACGTAGCTTAGTATGTCAACTAGAGCTTGATGTGAGGGTTAGAGTCGTAGAATTGACTTCCCGTACTTGGAATGAAGAGTTTAGGGTTAGAAAGTCAAGGTACGACTCTCCAAGGACCAACCAAGGGTCCTTGAAGAGGACCCTAGCAAACCACCCTAAAATCTACCCCAAGGTCGTCCACTCACGTGAGGGACTCACGCCCCGTAGGGTGACCCACGCCCCGAGGGTGAGGGGTCGTGGGTCAAGGGGCTCAAAACATGTTCCAGTACCTCCACCCACGGAAGACCAGCACACCCCATGGGTCCACCCACTGCCCGTGGGCGTGGTCTCGTGGGTGAGGCAGTGAGGGCCCTTAAGTCGGTTTAAGTGAGGGCTTAGGGAACTTTCTAGAATTAATTAGGGGTTAAGTGGTGTTGTTTTATATTAGTTTAGGCCACCTATATAAAGCTATTAGACCCCTAAATACATTGATCCTAGTCATTATTTCAATTCACCAAAGAAACCCAATTCCCTTCAAGAAATTCTCTCTCTAGAAAGTGAAGAAGAAGAAGAAGAAGAAGAAGAAGAAGGGTCAAGCTAGGTCAAGACTGCATTGTTTCAAGCTTTCTAGGCTTTGTAATCAAGGTATGATGGCTTATTCATTCATGCATCCTTTTCATCCACGAAGCCACCATGTTTCCCCCAATTGTGAAGATGAATCCCCAATTCTAGTCAGGGTTCCTTCCTATATTGTGGGTATTGTTATATGTTGATCCAATTGAGTTGATAATGGTTGTTTATGATCGTTTATGATTGTTTATGATGGAATTACATGATTTTTGTATGATTATACATGTATTCTTGATTAATCTAAGATTTTAGGGTGAAATTGATATAGTTTGGTTTTATGCCATGAAAGAGGAAATTGAGGGCTTAGATGTGACATTCTAAGATTGATGAATTACTTTATGAATTGCTTGAGATTAGAGAACCTAGATATGAATTACTTAAAGGTAAATCTTGAAGACATGAATTGATTAGATTAGGGCTATATGATGAATCATGATTAGTAGTGCTTGAGATTGGGGGTAATATGATGAAGTATGAATAGATTTCTTAAGGTGAAAGCCTATAGACATGAATGGGATAAGATCAAGTATGTATGATGAATTATGACTCAAAAGCTATGATGATTAGAATTGTCTTGCGACTAAGGCATGGATGATGAATGATTATTGGTAGGGCTTTTAGAATGAAGATTATATGTTGCGTTATGACTAGTAGGGCTTTGAGAGTAAGGCTAATAAGTTGACCTATGAATGTTAAGTCTTTGAGAGTGAAGCTATTATGTATGTTGATTTGTGTATAGTATGATTGTGGAAGGACTTTACCCACATGACCTATATTATGAGTATATGAGATTATGCTTGTAGTAATTGAACTACTTAAACTATGATTATATCCATGTCTAATGTAGTAATTCTAGATGTGTTGAAGGAGTATGATCTATGGTCCTTGAAGGGCAAAGTATGAGAATTAAGCATGATTATGAAAGTTATGTATATGTTTTAAGAACACTTTGAGAGTAAAGTGAATATGATTATGATCTAGTTGTTATGTTGTTGAAAGGTTATTCTCATATACACACTTATATATGATTATGATATGATGTGAAAGGTTTTCTCACAATATGATGATTCTGAGATTGAAAGGCTTTCTCACCTATTTGAATCTATGAGCTATAGTATGAATTATGTTGGATCGAATGTCAAGACATTCCTTCCATGAGTATGAGTTAAGTCAAGACTTAATAAGTACTCTGTGGGAATAATGCTTAGCACCGAGTGGATATTGTTATGAGATGGGAGCCCTCACGTTAGTAGAGGCCAAGTTCCTAGAAGTAATTCCTTGAGATGGGAGCCCTCACGTTAGTAGAGGCCAGGTTTCTAGAAGCAATCTCTTAGGATGGAAGCCCTCACGATAGTAGAGTCCAGATTTCTAAAAGAAGTCTCTTGAGATGGATGCCCTCACGTTAGTAGAGGTCGGGTATCTAGTAGCAATCTCCTTATCCCATAAACTATGTGCCCTCATAGGTTCTTAGCTAATGAATCCACCTAAGCTAAGAGTATGGTTCTACCTTAGGCAAGTAGAGCAACCCCTTTTCGGTGTGGGGTAGACACTGGATTCCATGGTAAGCTTACATGGTCTATGTTGGCTAAGGCTAATCCCTACTATGATAGTATGAACAATAATATGAATTATGAATTATGGTTACTCAAGAAGCTTTACTTAGCATGGGTGGGATTATGGGATCTTATTCATGCATTGCACAAGTATGCTTTGAGGGTAGTTATCATATGTTCCTCTTATGTATGATGATCTATGTAATGAATATGCCTGTTACTTATGCTTATGAGGTATGTTTTGATGGATTGTTGCTATAGTTGCCTTCCATGATATGGTTGACTAAAGGTGATAGATTCCCTTGTCTATGAGAAATAAGCTAATGAGATCAAAGATGGAAAGTATGTATGATGGCCTAAGGTGGTACTTAGTGTGGGTGAGATTATGGGGTCTTATCCATGCATTGCACAAGTATGACTCGAAGCTACTTATGGAGTGTTTCTCTTATGTTATGAAGAACTAAGTATTGACCATGCTATGAATATGAAGTATCTCCTATGTTCAAGGTTCATGCCTTATGATGACTAATGCTTATATTATGTCTATGTTGGAGATTATGCTTATGATCATGTAGTTATCTCTTATGCTTATATCCTATGTCTTATGATGATGTCTCCTATGTTTATGACTTATGTTATTGTCTCTTATGATCATGGTATATGTCTTATGTTGACTAATGTCTCTTATATGCTTATGTTGATGATTTATGTTACCACCCATCATATTTAGTACATTATTGTACTAACGCATACTCTTGCCTACATTCTTATCAAATGTAGGGTCCGGCGATATTGATTTCCATTCTCATGGCTAGGTTTCTAATAGCGCAAGGAGTTGAAGACTTGGTGAGTCCTCATAGCATCGAGGATTTGCTCATCTTTTCTTTATGTCTTTCCTTTATGTTTTAGACTATTGTATGGGCTGCGTCCCAAAGAATTATTCAAAGTTGTTTTAGATGGTTTGAGACAAAGTGTTATAGACTTCCACTTGCTTTTATAAAGACTTCGATTGTATGGAAAAAGTTTTAAAATTTTTGCATCATTTCTATTGCTTTATGTTATGATATGCTAAGTGGCTTGTGTTAGGCCTTTCGGGGTCTAGTACGCCTTTTTACATCTAGGAGGTACCCCTGGGTCGTGACAAGGAGATTTTGGAATTATTTTTTAAAATATCACACTGATGAAGAAAAATAAAGAAAATGCTAAAAAGTTTAGAAAAAAGATAAATATAGAAAGGTACCACATCTTCTTGTTTATATCTAATATTCTAACTTTATATATAGATAGATATATTGGTTGTAATTGAATAATAAAGAGAAAATAACTTAAAATATTTTTAAAATAAATTGTTATTTATAATTAGAAGAAGGTAAAAAAAAATGGAAAATTAATTTATTAAGAGTGGAAATTAGAAAAATGTGAGTTATGAATAGTTACTCCTTATAAATTAGTATGTGAAGAGTTTTTGTTGTAAATGTTCCTCCATTAATAAAAAAAATATTTGTATTTAATTAAGTAAACTACTTTTACAAAAAAAAACAATTAATTTAAATAAGAAAAAAGGTCAAAAAAGGAGACAAAAGATAATTGTCACATCACTTTTTTTATGTTTCTCATTTACAATAATTAAGAGAAGTTAAAGAAATAACATTTTTTACTTTTAATATAATTAATGTGACTAAGGGGAAATTTTTTCTTCATTCTTTTGATTAAATAATTTGTTTATTAATTAAAAGTTTTAAAAAAACTAAAAAGATGATTTATTTATTTATTTATTTATTTATTTATTTATTTATTTATTCTGTAACTGTTTTTTAATATGATAAACCATATCATATATTTTTAGGGGCAACAATATGCAATAGTTATGAGAAATGTATCATGTGTAATATTATATCTTCCAACTGTGACATAAATTAAAATATTAATTAGAACTTGACAAACAGATATACACAAAAATAAAACCGTATAACTTTTCATCTTCATTCATTCACATAATAATAAGAAGAAGAGCAAAGTAAAATGAGTAAAAATGCTAATTGAGCTTTCTAGTATGTTGATTAGTTTCATAATTTAATTTTTGTTGAATAATAGGAAATTATATATCTAATCAAAATAAAAATAAAAAGAATAGAATAATATTAATTGAAATCAAAACAATACATGAATGAATCTTCAAAATATTTGGAAATCATTCAAACTTTTATACTAATATGACCATCTCTCTTTATGAAATCTTTCAAGATAATTATCACGACCCATACCGTCGTGATTGGCACCCACACTAACCATCCGGTGGGAGAACATTACTACTAACCAACTAACCCCAAAAGCTAGACATTTAAATATACGGAAGCAGGTTTAAATGCAGAAATAAAGTGGAGTTCCCATAAACTCCGGAAGTCTAACAAAACAACTACTAAAACATTGCGGAAAACACCCCTAGAATCAGAAAGTCAATGTACCAAAACATCTAAAGTTCAACAAGTCTAAGAAAAATGGGTACAACCCAAACTAAACATAGGAATATCTAATGTACTAGTCTAAGTCCGAATATAAATGGACTAAACATAACGAGAACTCATGGCAGCCTGGAAGAATTGGCTCACCCTTGAATTCGATGTCGATCACTGACTCCTAGATGAGGTCTGTTAGTAGCCGCCTGAAGATGCCCTGTACTCAACAAAGAAAGAGCAAGTGCAGTATCAGTACACAACCACAGTGTACTGGTAGGATCACGCGATTATTCTAGTAAGCGAAATATATATAAGCAGTCACAACATAGTAAACATGACATGTACAGAATATATACACATATTGGTTATCATTTCAGGAGCAATGTACAATTCCACATTCTCAATACAAGTATATATGACAAGTCAATAGTCCTCTCATGGAACCCAATTCAATGGTCCTCTCATGGAACCCATACCCAAACTGTTAGGGTGCCGGAATGTGACACATGATCCCAATTAGTGTACCGAAATGTGATACCAGATCCAATATATGCGCCGGAACGTGGCACCCGATCCTAGTTAGTGTGTCAGAATGTGACACCCGATCCAATGTGTATGTCGGTACGTGACATCCGATCACGGTTAGTATGTCGGAACGTGACGCCCGGTCCAATCATCATACCACAATCACAATCACATTGTACATTCTCAAAATCATACAATCAAGTGTTGATTCATGGCATACAATATTCATTCATACTCATTAACATTAGGTGTGATTAATAGTGCAACATTCGCATACATACATGCATTACAATGAAGCAATTACTAACATACATCACACAAACATGAAATCAAACCATCACCTACCTCGAAACCAAGCTTGAATCCCTCTAAGGCACTTGAATCTTTCCTTTCCGGATTCTTTCCGCTTGTTCGTGGTCTAAAAACATACAATTAACGCAAGGATCAATAAACGAGGCCTACTTACCCAGATTACAATCAAAATTATTAACCCTAGGCCGAACCCAAGATCTCAATACCCAAATTAGGGCTTTTTCCACCATTTACTTCAGATCAAACCTTCCCCCAACAATAATTACCCAAGAATCTAAGTTCTACGGATTGAAATACGGATTAGGGGAGTAAAATCCTTACCTTTAGTGCTCCATGAACATGAAGAACACCCAATTTTCAAACCCAATGGATTTCTACTCCGTTTTCACCCAAATTTTAGATATGAACTCCTAAGGATATAGAGATCAAACCCCAATACCCAAGAGTCTCCAATTTAACCCAAATTTGAAAATCCACTTGAAGTTCTTCAAGCTTTTTCACCCAACAATGGTGGATTCTTCAATCCAACTCCAAACTTCACCAAATCTCAGATTTAGACTCAAGTAAGGTTAGAAAACACTAATCTAACCTTAGAAACTTCAAACAAGACTCAAATCAACAAAATATTTTTGGGGTTTTCTTGAAAAATGTTTTTTGACTCTTTTTTTTGTAACAATCCAAGATTTTCGTAGGAACAAATCTAAGCCTTGATCTGATACCAAATGATGTAATTCTCAAAAGAGAATTACGGATAAAATGCGAAAACAAAAGAAAGATAGAAGAAGAGATACAAGAGAAGGAACAATTGGCAACTAAAGGATATATTAAATCCTAAAACCTCCAATTACAATCCTAAACAAGCACCTAATCAAGAGCAACCTAAAGGTATATTAAACCTAAAGACCTCAATCGATTAATCCGAATCAAGCACCGAATCTCTTACGAAGACCTCAAGGAAATTGAATCTCCAAGCAACCCCCGTTTCTAACAAAGTTCAACAAAAGCTTTACCAAGCTCTCAAGTCTCTCAAAGGAGATTCAATTCATCAATCATTCATTTTCAAAATAGTCTAATCTAAAATAAACCTAAAACTGCCTATTTATAGTTTTAGGACCTTATTACACAAAAGGGCCCAAAAGTGACCCGAAATGCCCAAAGGGTGAGCCAAGTCAGGCTCACCTAGTGACTCGGTGACTCACCCATGGGGTTTGAAGATGGATCCTGCTTTTGGCACACACTGGAACATTAGGCGGTCTGGGGGTCATCGCCCAATCCACTTGGCGATGCGCCAATGGTCCTCCTGATCGCCAAGGGCCAGTGTTGTCAACTGTCCTCCCTTCGTTCGCCCAAGCGATCTTCCATGCATGTGAACCTCTCCTTGCCCCCAATATAAGCTCGAGAACCCCTAGCTTCGTGAGTAATCCTTTAATGCGTTGATGTTCCCAAGCTTGGAGGTGAGTGAATGCTCTTGAGGCAATCTGGATTGCATCAGAATGGATTCTTATTTTAAAGAAAGATGGACGACTCGATTAAAGTAAAAACAGACTTAAATCAAAAAGTCAACTACGAAGTAAAACTAATAAAAGCACGAAAAGAAAAGGCAATAACAAAGAAGAGAATTCAAGAACCAATAATCAACAAGTAGATCAATTACGAGTTGAGAATTAGTTTAGGAATCTTGATAACGTTTGAGAATCAAAAGAAAATGAAACTAGGAAATTAGAACCTGAGATTGGGGCATAAAATGAGTTTCCGATCACCAAATGCACTGTTTTCTTCGCCAAAGTTGAAGTTCCGCTCGCCAACTTGAAGTTTGGCTCGCCAAACTTTACGTTCTGTCAAGGCATGTCTGCGTTCTAGGTGGAAGTTCGGCGATGCGCCAAGTGGACTTTGGCGAGCAAAGTTGAGTTCGCTGAAAGTTCCAGTACCTGCTCCTGAAGACCTCCAAATTTGTGCTCTTGTGGGTCCCCCTTGTACTTTTTCCTTGAGTCCTTACCCCTTTTGGTAAATTACCTTTTGTACTAACACTTATCCACTTTCTCTTTCTTCTCTTTTGGAATCAAACTCCTTCTTTTTGAATTTTCTTCCCTTGAAGATTTGAATGTTCTTCAAGAACTTCAAGAACAAGATGAAGACCCAAAAATTAACCCTCTAGATTTTTAGCTCGGAATTTCATGAAAAATTGAGATACAAACTCTCTTTGATATGGGGAACAACACCCAATACTTTTTAGCTTTCAATTCCTTGTCAAAACTTCCAGATTTCAAAACCCACTTGTGTCTTTTTCAAGCTTCTTCAATAGTGAACCAAAACCCTTCTAATCTCAGCCCTAGACTCAAATAGGGTGAACACTAATCTAACCTTGGAAACTCCAAAGAAGACTCAAATCAACAAAACCCATTTTGGAATTTCTTCAAAAACATTTTGAACATTTTTTTTTATTTTCGTAACAAACCCAAGACTAGATTCTTAGGAACGAAACTAACCCTTGCTCTGATACCAAATGATGTAATTCCTAGACCTAGTACTTTCCCCTTTTGGTAAATTCCCTTTTGTACCAACACAAGTACTCTTTCCTTTTCTCTTCCTTTTGGATCAAACACCTTTTTGGAAGATTCCTTCTTCTTGAAGATTTGAATGTTCTTCAAGAACACTATGAACAAGATGAAGACCCAAAATAAAACCCTCAACGATTTTAACTCAGAATTTCACAAAATTTGAGATACAAGCTCCCCTTGATATAGGAAGCAAACCCCAATACTTTTTATCCTCCAATTCCTTGCCAAAATCTTCAGATTTCAAAACCCATTTCCTTCTTTCTTCAAGTCATGAAGAACACCATGAACATGAAGAACATCAATTTTTCAAACCCAATGGATTTATAATCTGTTTTCATCTAAATTTCAGCTATGAACTCCTAAGGATATATAGATCAAACCCCAATACCCAATAGTCTCCAATTTAACCCAAGTCTGAAAACTCACTTGAAGTTCTTCAAGCTTCTTCAATCAACAATGGTGGATTCTTCAATCCTACTCCAAACTTCACCAAATCTCAGATTTAGACTCAAGTAAGGTTAGGGAACACTAATCTAACCTTAGAAACTTCAAACAAGACTCAAATCAACAAAATATTTTTGGGGTTTTCTTGAAAAACGTTTTGAATACTTTTTTTGTAACAACCCAAGACTAGAATCGTAGGAATGAATCTAAGCATTGCTCTGATACCAAATGATGTAATTCTCAAAAGGGAACTACAATAATGCGGAAATCGAAAGACAAGAAAGTAAAGGATAAATAGATAGACACACAAAGAGGAAACAAAAAGCAACCAAAGGGTATATTATACCCTAAGACCTCGATTCGTTAATCTTACAATAGCAGCTAACTTTACGACGACCTCAAGGGCATTGAAATCCCAAGCAACCGACGTTTCCAACAATAGTCAACAAAAGTTTAACCAAGCTCTCAACACTCAAACATGAGTTTTCAGTTTTCAACATTCAAAATAATCTACCCTAAAATGACCCTAAACTGTGTATTTATAGTTTTAGAACTTTATTACACAAAAGGGCCCAAAAGGGACCCGAAATGACCAATGGGCGAACTAAGTTAGGCTCGCCCAGTCCACTCGGCGATCCGCCCATGGGATTTGGTGATGGATCCTGCTCCTTACATTGGCTGGGAGCTACTAGAACATAAGGCGGGCTAGGGGTCATCGTCCAAGCCATTGGGCGACGCGCCAACTGGCCTCCTGCTCGTCAAAGGGTCAAAGTTGTCCCTTTGCTTCCCCAAGCTATCTTCCACGCATGTGATCCCCTCTTTGCCACCAATACAAGCCCAAGAGCCTCCATCCTTGTGAATAACTCTTCAATCCATTGGAGTTCCCAAGCTTGGCTATGAGTGAAAGGTCTTAAGGCAATCTGGATTGCATCACTTAGGGTTTAAGGTTTCTTAGTGTTTAGGGTTTCTAAGGGTTTCTTAGGGTGTAAAGTTTCTTAGGGATTCTTTGGGTTTCGTAGGTTTTAGGGTTTAGGGTTTCTTAGGGTTGAGGATTTTTTAAGGTTTAAGAATTTTTGGGGTTTTTAGGTTTAGGGTTTTTAAAGGTTTTTAGAGTTTCTTAGGTTTTAGCATTTAGAATTTAGGCTTTTTAGGGTTTAAAGTTTAGGGTTTCTTAGGTTTTAGCATTTAGAGTTTAGGTTTTTTAGGGTTTAAAGTTTAGGGTTTAGGGCTTTGTATAGGGGTTTTAGGGGTTTTTTTGTGGTTTTTATCGATTTTTAGGGTTTTGGGTTTCTTAGGATTTAGGGTTTCTTAAGGTTTAGCGTTTAGAGTTTCTTATGATTTAGGGTTAAGGGGTTTTAGAGTTTTTTAGGGTCTAGGGCTTATAGTTTTTAGGGGTTTTAATTGTTTTTAGCGATTTTAAGGTTTAGGGTTTCTTAGGGCTTAGGGTTTCTTAGTGTTTTGGGGTTTTTAAAGGTTTTTTTAGGGTTTAGGGTTTCACAGGGTTTAGGATTTCTTAGGGCTTAGGATTTCATAGGGTTTAGAGGTTCTTAGGGTTTAGGTTTTAAGGTTTCTTAGGTATTAGGATTTCAGAGGGTTTCTTAAGGTTTTGGGTGTAGGGTTTTGGTTTCTTAGGGTTTAGGGTTTTTAAAGGGGGTTTTTATGGATTTTTAGGGTTTAGGGTTTTTAAAGGGTTTTTATGGTTTTTTAGGGTTTAGGGTTTTTAAGGTTTTTAGTGTTTTTAGGTTTAGGGATTTTTCCTGGTTTTTTTAAGGTATAGGTTTAAGGTTTCTTAGAGTTTCTTAGGGTTTACGGTTAGGGTTTCTTAGGGTTTAGTGTAATTTCTTAGGGTTTTGGCTTTCTTAGGAGTTTTAGGGTTTTTTAGGTTTGAGGATTTTTAAAGATTTTTTAGATTTTTTTTGGGTTTTTGGGCCTTTTAGGGTTTTTTAGGTTTATATTTTTAAAAGGTATTTTAGGGTTTAGGATTTCTTAGGGTTTAGGGTTTCTTAGGGTTTTGGTTATGGTGTTTTTAGGGTTTAGGGCTTAGGGCTTAGGGTGTTTTGGTTTAGATTTTTTACGTTGTTTAGGGTTTTTAAAAGTTTTTTAGGGTTTTTTAAAGGCTTTTAGGTTTAAGGGTTTCCTATTTTTTAGAGTTTAGGAATTCTTCGGGTTTAGGGTTTAGAGTTGGGTGTAGGGCTTTTTAGGGTGTAGAGTTTTAGGGCTTATGGTTTTTTAAGGTTTTTTATAGGGTTTTTAATGTTTTTTTAGGGTTTTTAAAGGTTTTTTAGGTATAGGATTTTGAAAGGTTTTTAGGGTTTAGAGTTTCTTAGAGTTTAAGGTTTAGGGCTTAGGGTTTCTTAGAGATTAGGGTTTTATATGGTTTTTTTAATTATATGGTTTTTAAATGTTTCTTAGGATTTTTGAGGTATAGGGTTTTTAAAGATTATTTAGGATTTTTTAAAGATTATTTAGGGTTTAGGGATTCTAGGATCTAAGGTTTAGAGTTTCTTCGGGTTTAGGATTTAGGGTTCTTACGGATGTTAAGGTTTCTTAGGGTTTAAGGTTTAGGATTTAGAGTTTCTTAGGGTTTATAATTTAGTGTTAAGGATTTTTTAGTTTTTTTTTAGATTTAAGGTTTTTATGGGTTTTTAGGGTTTCTTAGGGTTTAGTGTTTTGGGTTTATTAGAGTTTCTTAGGGTTTAGGACTTAGGTTTTTTAAGGTTTTTTTAGGGGTTTTAGGTCTAGGGTTTAGGGTTTCTTAGGGTATAGGGTTTAGGGTTTATGTCTTAGGGTTTCTTAGGGTTTTTTAAGGATTTTTCTATGAATTATTAGGTTTCAGGTTTTATAAAGGGTTTTTATGGTTTCTTAGGATTTAGGATTTAGGGTTTCTTAGAATTCAGGGTTTAGAGTTTCTTAAGATTTCTTAGGGTTTTTTTTAGGGTTTATGATGTTTTTAGGGATATTTAGGGTTTTGGGTTTATGGCTTAGGTTTTTTAGGTTTAGGGGTTGTAAGGTTTTTTGCATTTTTTTTAGGTTTTTTAGGGTTTAGGGTTTAAGATTTCTTTGGTTTCTTAGGGTTTAGGCTTAGTGTTTCTTAGGGTTTAGTGTTTAGGATTTTTAAAGGTTTTTAGGGATTATTCAGGTTTAGGGTTTCTTAGGATTTAGGGTTTCTAAGGTTTAGGGTTTAGAGTCTCTTAGGATTTCTTAAGGTTTCTCAGGGTTTAGTGTTTCTTAGTATTTAGGTTTTAGGGTTTAGGGTGTTTTAGGGCTTTTAGGGTTTCTTAGGGTTTAAAGGTTTAAGTTTTAGAATTTAGGGTTTTTTTGGGTTTATGGTTTAGGGCTTAGGTTTTTTAAGGTTGAGGGTTTTTAATGTTTTTTTAGTTTAGGGTTTTTTAAGGTTGAGGGTTTTTAATGTTTTTTTAGTTTAGGGTTTTTTTAGGGTTTTCTTATAGGGTTTAGGGCTTTTTAGTACTTAGGATTTCTTGGTGTTTAGGGCTTAGGGTTTCACAGGTTAGGAGTTCTTAGGGTTTCATTGGGTTTCTTAGGGTTTCATAGGTTTTTTTTGGGTTTAGGGTTTAGGGTTTCTTAGAGTTTAAGATTTAGGGTTTCTTAAGGTTTAGGGTTTAGGGTTTCTAAGGATTTTGGGTTTGGGGTTTTTTAGGGTTTAGGGTTGAGGGTTTCTTATGGTTTCATAGGTTTTCTTAGGGTTTAGGGTTTAGAGTTTAGAGTTTAGACTTTATGGTTTTTTAGGGTTTAGGGATTAGGGCTTAGGGTTTTTGGGGTTTAAGATTTTTAAAGGTTTTTAGTTTTTTTTTAGGGTTTGAGGATTCTTAGGTTTAGGGTTTCTTAAGGTTTAGGATTTCTTAGGGCTTCTTAGGGTTTAGAGTTTTGATTTTCGGGGTTTTTTAGTGTTTAGGGTTTAGGGCTTAGGTATTTTAGGGTATTTTAGGTTTACGGTTTTTTAAAGTTTTTCTTGGGGTTTTTTAGGTTTATGGTTTTTCAAGGTTTTTAGGGTTTCTTTGGGACTTTAGGGTTTCTTACGGTCTAAAAATTAAGGTTTCTTAGGGTTTAGGGTTTTTTAGGGTTTATGGTTTAGGGCTTAGAGTTTTTAGGGTTTTTTTAAGGTTTTTTTAGGTTTAAGGTTTAGGGTTTCTTATGGATTAGGGTTTAGGGATTAATGTTTCTTAAAGTTTAGGTTTCTTAGGGTTTAGAGTTTAGGGTTTAGGTGTTTTTAGGGTGTAAGGGCTTAGTTTTTCGGGTTCTTAAAAGTTTATTTTAGGGTTTTGTAAAGATGTTTTTAAAGGTTTCAAAAATTTTAGGGTTTAGGGAATAAGGTTTCTTAGGTTTAAGTATTTCCTAGATTTTTAGGGTTTACGGTTTATTTGGGTTTAGAGTTTAGGGTTTAGGGTTTTTTTTAAAGTTTTTAGGGCTTATGGTTTAGGGTTTTTTATAGGGACTTTTAGATGTGTTTTAAAGTTTTTTTTTAGGATTTTTGGGTTTTTTTTAGCGTTTTTAGGTTTAGAAAATATAAAAATCAAGAAAATTACCTAAAAACACCTCAAAAAATTTCTGAATTGCACCAATGACCTTAGAATATCGAAACAAAAAAATGATCAAAATTTTACTCTTTTTCGTAACTGTCAGAAAAATAACAAAAAAATTAAGTTTTTCCTCGTAAATGTCCGAAAATATAAAAATCAAGAAAAGTACGTAAAAACACCTCAAGAATTTTAGAAATGCACCAATGACCTTAGAATAACGAAACGAAAAAAATAATCAAAACTTTACTCAATTTCGTAACTGTCCGAAAAATAACCAAAAAAATTTAAAATCAAGAAATGTACCTAAAAACACCTCAAAAATTTTCCGAATTGCACCAATGACCTTAGAATATCGAAACGAAAAAAATGATCAAAATTTAACTATTTTTCTTAACTGTCCGTAAAATAACCAAAAAAATATTTTTTTCTCGTAAATGTCTGAAAAATATAAAAATCAAGAAATGTACCTAAAAACACTTCAAAAAATTTACGAATTGCACCAATGACCTTAGAATATTGAAACGATAAAATGATCAAAATTTTAATCTTTTTCGTAACTATCCGAAAAATAACCAAAAAAATTAATTTGTTCGTGGTAAATGACCTCAAAAAAATTCCGAATAGAACCAATGACCATAGAATATCAAAACGAAAAAATGATCAAAATTTTACTCTTTTTCGTAACTGTCCGAAAATTAAATTTTTCCTCGTAAATGACAGAAAATATAAAAATCAAGAAAAGTACCTAAAAACACCTCAAGAAATTTTTGAATTGCACCAATGACCTTAGAATATCGAAATGAAAAAATAATCAAAATTTTACTCTTTTTCGTAACCGTCCGAAAAATAAAATAAAAAATTATTTTTTTCCTCGTAAATGTCCGAAAAATATAAAAATCAAGAAATGTACCTAAAAACACCTCAAAAAATATCCAAATTTCACCAATGACCTTAGAATATCGAAACGAAAAAATGATCAAAATTTTACTCTTTTTCTTAATTGTCCGTAAAATAACCAAAAAAATATTTTTTTCTCGTAAATGTCCAAATAATATAAAAATCAAGAAATGTACCTAAAAACACCTCAAAAAATTTCTGAATTGCACCAATGACCTTAGAATATTGAAACGAAAAAATGATCAAAATTTTACTCTTTTTAGGAATTGTCCGAAAAATAACAAAAAAATTAAATTTTTCGTCGTAAATGTCCGAAAAATATAAAAATCAAGAAATGTACATAAAAACACCTCAAAAATTTTTTGAATTGCACCAATGACCTTAAAATATCGAAACAAAAATAGATCAAAATTTTACTCTTTTTCGTAACTGTCAGAAAAATTATAAAAAAATAAGTTTTTCCTCGTAAATGATCGAAAAATATAAAAATCAAGAAAAGTATCTAAAAGCACCACGAAAAAAATTTCGAATTGCACGAATGACCTTAGAAAATCGAAACGAAAAAATGATCAAAATTTTACCCTTTTTCGTAAATGTCTGAAAAATAACAAAAAAATTATTTCTTTCCTCGTAAATGTCTGAAAATATAAAAATCAAGAAAAGTACCTAAAAACACCTCAAAAAAATTTCGAATTGCACCAATGACCTTATAGATTGTCGAAACGAAAAAATTATCAAAATTTTACTCTTTTCGTAGTTGTCCGAAAAGTAACAAAAAAATTAATTTTTTCCTCGTAAATGCCCAAAAATAAAAAAATAAAAAAATGTAGCTAAAAACACCTCAAAAAATTTCTGAATTGCACCAATGACCTTAGAATATCGAAATGAAACAATGATCAAAATTTTACTCTTTTCCGTAACTATCTGGAAAATAACAAAAAATAATATTTTTTTCCTCGTAAATGTCCGAAAATATAAAAATAAAGAAATGTATCTAAAAACACCTTAACAAATTTCCTAATTGAACCGATGACCTTAGAATATCGAAACGAAAAAACGATTAAATTTTTTCTCTTTTTCGTAACCATCCGAAAAATAACAAAAAAAACTAATTTTTTCCCTGTAAATATCAAAATCAAGAAATGTACCTAAAAACACCTCAAAAAATTTCCAAATGGCACCAATGACCTAAGAATATCGAAACCAAAAAATGATCAAAATTTTACTCTTTTTATTAACTGTCCGTAAAATAACCAAAAAAAAAAAATTTCTCGTAAATGTCCAAATAATATAAAAATCAAGAAATGTACCTAAAAACACCTCAAAAAATTTCCGAATTGCACCAATGACCTTAGAATATTGAAATGAAAAAATGATCAAAATTTTACTCTTTTTAGGAACTGTCCGAAAAATAAAATAAAAATTAAATTTTTCTTCGTAAATGTCCGAAAAATATAAAAATCAAGAAATGTACATAGAAACACTTAAAAAAAATTTGAATTGCACCAATGACCTTAGAATATCGAAACGAAAATAGATCAAAATTATACTCTTTTTTATAACTGTCCAAAAAATTATTAAAAAATAAGTTTTTCTTCGTAAATGATTGAAAAATATAAAAATAAAGAAAAGTATCTAAAAGCACCACGAAAAAAAATCTGAATTGCACGAATGACCTTAGAAAATCGAAATAAAAAAATGATCAAAATTTTACCCTTTATCGTAAATGTCTGAAAAATAACAAAAAAAATCTTTTTTTCCTCGTAAATGTCTGAAAATATAAAAATCAAGAAAACTACCTAAAAACATCTCAAAATTTTTTTGAATTGCACCAATGACCTTATAGAATGTCGAAACGAAAAAATTATCAAAATTTTACTCTTTTTCGTAATGGTCCGAAAGGTAACAAAAAAATTAATTTTTTCCTCGTAAATGCCCAAAAATATAAAAATAAAAAAATGTACCTAAAAACACCTCAAAAAATTTCTGAATTGCACCAATGACCTTAGAATATTGAAATGAAAAAATGAGAAAAATTTTACACTTTTCCGTAACTATCCGGAAAATAACAAAAAATAATAATTTTTTCCTCGGAAATATCCGAAAATCTAAAAACCAAGAAAAGTACCTAAAAACACCTCAATAAAATTACTTTTCCTCGTAAATGACCGAAAAATATAAAAATCAAGATATGAACCTAAAAAACCTCAATAAATTTTTGAATTGCACCAATGACCTTAGAATATCAAAATGAAAAAAATGATCAAAATTTTACTCATTTTCGTAACTGTCTGAAAAATAACAAAAAAAATATTTTTTCCCTCTTAAATGTCTGAAAAATATAAAAATCAAGAAATGTACCTTAAAACACCTCAACAAATATCTGAATTGAACCGATGACCTTAGAATATCGAAACGAAAAAATGATTAAAATTTTTCTCTTTTTCGTAACCATCCAAAAAATAACAAAAAAAACTAAATTTTTCCTCGTAAATGTCCGTAAATATCAAAATCAAGAAATGTACCTAAAAACACCTCAAAATTTTCTGAATTGCACCAATGATCTTAGAATATCGAAACGAAAAAAATGATCAAAGTTTTACTCTATTTTGTATCTGTCCGAAAAATAACAAAAAGATTATTATTTTCCTCGTAAATGTCAGAAAATATAAAAATCAAGAAATGTACCTAAAAACACCTCAAAAAATTTTCGAATTGCACCAATGACCTTAGAATATTGAAACGAAAAAATGATCAAAAATTTACTCTTTTTAGGAACTGTCCGAAAAATAATAAAAAAAATAATTTTTTCTTCGTAAATGTCCGAAAAATATAAAAATCAAGAAATGTACATAGAAACACTTAAAAAAAATTCGAATTGCACCAATGACCGAAGTAACAAAAAAATTAATTTTTTCCTCGTAACTGTCCAAAAATAAAAAAATAAAAAAATGTACCTAAAAACACCTTAAAAAATTTCTGAATTGTACCAATGACCTTAGAATATCGAAACGAAAAAATGATCAGAATTTTACTCTTTTTCGTAACTATCCGGAAAATAACAAAAAATAATAATTTTTTTCTCGTAAATGTCCGAAAATATAAAAACTAAGAAAAGTACCTAAAAACACCTCAATAAAATTATTTTTCCTCGTAAATGACCGAAAAATATAAAAATCAAGATATGAACCTAAAAAACCTCAATAAATTTTTGAATTGCACTTAGAAAATCAAAATCAAAAAAATGATCAAAATTTTACTCATTTTCGTAACTGTCTGAAAAATAACAAAAAAAATAATTTTTCCCTCTTAAATGTATGAAAAATATAAAAATCAAGAAATGTACCTAAAAACACCTCAAAAAAATTCGAATTGAACCAATGACCTTAGAATATCGAAACAAAAAAATGATCAAAATTTTACACTTTTTCGTAACTGTCCGAAAATATAAAAATCAAGAAATGTACCTAAAAACACCTCAACAAATTTCCGAATTGAACCGATGACCTTAGAATATCTAAACGAAAAAATGATTAAAATTTTTCTCTTTTTCGTAAACATCCGAAAAATAACAAAAAAAACTATTTTTTTCCTCGTAAATGTCCGTAAATATCAAAATCAAGAAATGTACCTAAAAACACCTCAAAAATTTCTGAATTGCACCAATGATCTTAGAATATCGAAACGAAAAAAATGATCAAAGTTTTACTCTATTTTGTATCTGTCCGAAAAATAACAAAAAGATTATTATTTTCCTCGTAAATGTCAGAAAATATAAAAATCAAGAAATATACCTAAAAACACCTCAAAAAATTTCCTAGTTGAGCCAATGACCTTAGAATATCGAAACGAAAAAATGATCAAATATTTTCTCTTTTTCATAACTGTCCGAAAAATAACAAAAAAATTATTTTTTTCCTCGTAAATGTCCGAAAAATATAAAAATCAAGAAATGTACCTAAAAACACCTCAAAAAATTTCCAAATTGCACCAATGACTTTAGAATATCGAAAAGAAAAAATGATCAAAATTTTACTCCTTTTCGTAATTGTCCGAAAAGTAAGAAAAACAATAATTTTTTCGTCGTAAATGTCCGAAAATATAAAAATAAAAAAATGTACCTAAAAACACCTCAAAAAATTTCCGAATTGCACCAATGACCTTAGGATATCGAAACGAAAAAATGTTCAAAATTTTACTCTTTTTCGTAACTATCCGGAAAATAACAAAAAATAATATTTTTTTCCTCGTAAATGTCCGAAAATATAAAAATTAAGAAAAGTACCTAAAAACACCTCAATTTTTTTTTCGAATTGAACCAATAACCTTAGAATATCGAAACGAAAAAATGATTAAAATTTTACACTTTTGGTAACTGTCCGAAAAATAACAAAAAAAAAAAGTTTTTCCTCGTAAATGATTGAAAAATATAAAAATCAAGAAATGTATCTAAAACACCTCGAAAAAATTCAGAATTGCACCAATGACCTTAGAATACCGAAAAAAAAAATTATCAAAATTTTACTCTTTTTCGTAACTGTCTAAAATCAAAAAACAAAGAAAAGTACCTAAAAACACCTCTAAAATATTTCCGAATTGCACCAATGACCTTAAAATATCGAAACGAAAAATGGATCAAAATTTAACTATTTTTCGGTACTGTCCGAAATATAAAAATCAAGAAACGAACCTAAAACACCTCAAAAAAATTTTGAATTGCGCCAATGACCTTAGAATATAGAAACGAAAAAATGATCAAAATTTTACTCTTTTTTGTAACTGTCCGAAAAATAACAAAAAAATAATTTTTTTTCCTCGTAAATGTCTGAAAAATATAAAAATCAAGAAAGGTACCTAAAAACAGCTCAAAATTTTTTTGAATTGCAACAATGACCTTAGAATATCGAAACGAAAAAGATGATCAAAATTTTACTCTTTTTTATAACTATTCGAAAAATAACAAAGAAATTTATTTTTTCTTCGTAAATGTCCGAAAAATATAAAAATCAAGAAATGTACATAAAAACACCTCAAAAAATTTTTGAATTGCACAAATGACCTTAGAATATCGAAATGACAAAATGAACAAAATTTTACTCTTTTTTATAACTGTCTGAAAAATAACTAAAAAATTAAATTTTTCCATGTCCGAAAATTATACAAATGAAGAAATTAACCTAAAAACACCTCAAAAAATTTCCGAATTGCACCAATGACCTTAGAATATCAAAATGAAAAAATTATCAAACTATACTCTTTATCGTAACTATGCGAAAACTAACAAAAATATTAATTTTTTCCTCGTAAATATCCGAAAATAAAAAAATCAAGAAAGGTACCTAAAAACACCTCAATTTTTTTTAAATTGCACCAATGACCTTAGAATATCGAAAAGAAAAATGGATCAAAACTTTACTCTTTTTCATAAATGTCCGAAAAATAACAAAAAAAATTAAACTTTTCCTCGTAAATGTCCGAAAATATAAAAATCAAGAAAATTACCTAAAAACACATCAAAAAAATTTCGAATTGCACAAATGACCTTAGAATAACGAAACGAAAAAAATGATCAACATTTTACTCTTTTTCGTAACTATTTGAAAAATAACAAAAAAATATTTTTTCATCGTAAATGTCCGAAAATATAAAAATCAAGAAAAGTACCTAAAAACACCTTAAAAAAATTAAAATTGCACCAACGACCTTACAATATCGAAACGAAAAAATGATCAAAATTTTACTCTTTTTAGTAACTGTCCGAAAAATAACAAAAAAAATATTTTTTTCCTCGTAAATATCCGATAAATATAAATATCAAGAAATGTACCTAAAACACCTCAAAAAATTTCCGAATTGAACTAATGACCTTAGAATAACGAAATGAACAAAATGAACAAAATGTTACTATTTTTCGTTGCTGTCCGAAAAATAACAAAAAAATAAAAAATTTCCTCGTAAATGTCCGAAAATATAAAAATCAAGAAAAGTACCTAAAAACACCTCAATTTTTTTTAAAATTGCACCAATGACCTTAGAATATCGAAAAGAAAAATGGATCAAAACTTTACTCTTTTTCATAAATGTCCGAAAAATATAAAAAAAATTAATTTTTTTCCTGGTAATTGTCCGGAAAAAATAAAAATCAAGAAATGTACCTAAAAACACCTCAAATTTTTTTCGAATTGCACTAATGACCTTAGAATATCGAAACGAAAAAATAATCAAAATTTTAGACTTTTTTCGTAAATGTCCGAAAAATAACAAAAAAATATTTTTTTTCCTTGTAAATGTCCGAAAAGATATAAAAATCAAGAAAAGTACCTAAAATCATCTCAAAAAGTTTTCGAATTGCACCAATGACATTAGAATATCGAAACAAAAAAATGATCAAAATTTTACTCTTTTTCGTAACTGACTAAAAAATAACAAAAAAACAATTTTTTCCTCGTAAATGTCCGAAAATATAAAAATCAAGTAAAGTACCTAAAAACACCTCAAAAAAAATTTGAATTCCACCAATGACCTTAGAATTTCAAAATGAAAAAAATATTAAAATTTGATTCTTTTTCGTAACCTTCCGAAAAATAACAATAAAATTATTTTTTCCTCGTAAATGTCCGCAAATATAAAAATCAAGAAAAGTACCTAAAAAAACCACAATTTTTTTTTGAATTGCAACAATAACCTTAAAATATCGAAACTGTCCGAAAAATAACAAAAAATCAAGAAAAGTACCTAAATAAACCACAAAAAATTTTACTCTTTTACTTAACAGTCCGAAAAATAACAAAAAAATTAATTTTTTCCTCGTGAATGTCTAAAAAATATAAAATCAAGAAATGTATCAAAAAACACCTCAAAAATTTTCTGAATTACACCAACGACCTTAGAATATCGAAACTGAAAAATGATCAAATTTTTACTCTTTTTTATAACTGTCCGGAAAATTTAAAAAAATTATTTTTTTCCTATTAAATGTCCAAAAATATAAAAACCAAGAAAAGTACCTAAAAACACCTCAAATAATTTCGAATTGCACCAATGACCTTAGAATATCGAAACGAAAAATGGATCAAAATTTAACTATTTTTCGGTACTATCCGATATATAAAAAAATTATATTTTTCCTCGTAAATGTCCAAAAAATATAAAAATCAAGAAATGTACCTAAAAACACCTCAAAATTTTTTCGAATTGCACCAATGACCTAAGAATATAGAAACGAAAAAAATGATCAAAATTTTACTCTTTTTCGTAGTTCTTCGAAAAAAAACAAATTGTTTTTTCTTTGTAAATGTCTTAAAAATAAAAAAAATAAAAAAATGTACCTAAAAACACCTCAAAATAATTTACGAATTGCAACAATGACCTTAAAATATCGAAACGAAAAACTCATCAAAATTTTACTCTTTTTTGTAACTATCCGAAAAAATAACAAAAAAATAATTTTTTCCTCGTAAATGTCCGAAAATATAAAAATCAAGAAAAGTACCTAAAAACACCTCAATTTTTTTTCGAATTGCACCAATGACTTTAGAATATTGAAACAAAAAATGATCAAAATTTTATTGTTTTTTGTAACGGTCTGAAAAATACCAAAAAAATTAAAGTTTTCCTCGTAAATGTCCGAAAATATAAAAATCAAGAAAAGTACCTAAAACCACATCAAAAAAAATTTGAATTGCACCATTGACTTAGAATAACGAAATGAAAAAAATGATCGAAATTTAACTCTTTTTCGTAACTGTTCGAAAAATAACAAAAAAAATTATTTTTCCTCGTAAATGTCCGAAAATATAAAAATCAAGAAAAGTACCTAAAAACACCTTAAATTTTTTTTGAATTGCATCATTGACCTTAGAATATCGAAACGAAAAAATGATCAAAATTTTATTCTTTTTAGTAAATGTCAGAAAAATAACAAAAATATTAATTTTTTTCCTCGTAAATGTTTGATAAATATAAATATCAAGAAAGGTACCGAAAAACACCTCAAAATTTTTTCGAATTGAACCAATGACCATACCATATCGAAACGAAAAAAATCATCAAAATTTTACTATTTTTCGTAACTGTCCGAAAAATAACAAAAAAATTAATTTTTTCCTCATAAATGTCCGAAAATATAAAATCAATAAAAGTACCTAAAAACACCTCAAGAATTTTTTAAATTGCACCAATGACCATAGAATATCGAAACAAAAAAATGATCAAGATTTTACACTTTTTTGTAACTGCCGGAAAAATAACAAAAAAAATAAATTTTTTCCTTGTAAATATCCGAAAAATATAAAAATCAAGAAATGAAGTTAAAAAAACTTAAAAATTTTCCGAATTACACCAATGACCTTAGCATATCGAAACAAAAAAATGATCAAACTTTTACTATTTTTCGTAACTATTTGAAAAATAACAAAAAAAATAAACTTTTACTCATAAATGTCCGAAAATATAAAAGTCAAGAAAATTACCTAAAAACACCACAAATAAATTTTGAATTGCACCAATGACCTTAGAATATCGAAACAAAAAAATGATCAAAATTTCACTCTTTTTCGTAACTGTTTGAAAAATAAGAAAAAAATTAATTTTTTCCTCGTAAATGTCCGAAAATATAAAAACAAAGAAAAGTACCTAAAATTACCTCAAAATTTTTTTGAATTGACCCAATGACCTTAGAATATCGAAATGAAAAATGATAAATTTTTTACTCTTTTTAATAATCGTTCGAAAAATAACAAAAAAATTAATTTTTTTTTGGTAAATCTGAGAAAAATATAAAAATCAAGAAATGTACCTAAACACACCCCAAATTTTTTTTGAATTGCACCAATTACCTAAGAATATCGAAACCAATAAATGATCAAAATTTTACTCTTTTTCTTAATTGTCCAAAAAAAAATTATTTTTTTCCTCGTAAATGTCCGAAAATATAAAATAAAGAAAATTACCTAAAAACACATCAAATTTTTTTCGAATTGCACCAATGACCTTAGAATATCGAAAGAAAAATTGATCAAAATTTTACTCTTATTCGTACCTGTCCGAAAAAAACAAAAAAATAAATTGTTTCCTCGTAAATGTCTAAATAATATAAAAATCAAGAAATTTACCTAAAACACCTCAAAAAATTTCCGAATTGCACCAATGACCTTAGAATATTGAAATGAAAAAATGATCAAAATTTTACTCTTTTTCGTAACTGTCTGAAAAATAACGAAAAAAATATTTTTTTCCACGTAAATGTCTGAAAAATTTAAAAATAAATGAATGTACCTAAAACCACCTCAAAAAATTTCCGAATTGCACTAATAACCTTAGAATATCGAAAAGAAAAAATTATCCAAATTCTACTATTTTTTGTAACTGTCCGAAAAATAACAAAACAATTAAATTTTTCCTCGTAAATGTCTGAAAATATAAAAGTCAAGAAAAGTACTTAGAAACACCTCAAAAAAATTTCAAATTGCACCAATGACCTTAGAATATCGAAACAAAAAAATGATCAAAATTGTACTCTTTTTCGTAACTGTCCCAAAATAACAAAAAACATAATTTTTTCCTAGTAAATGTACGAAAAATATAAAAATAAAGAAATGTACCTAAAACCACCTCAAAAAATTTCAGAATTGACCTACTGACCTTAGAATATCGAACCAAAAAAATTATCAAAATTTTAATCTTTTTAAAAACTGTCCGAAAAATAACAAAAAAATTATTTTTTTCCTGGTAATGTCCAAATATATAAAAATCAAGAAAAGTACCTAAAAACACCTGAATTTTTTTTCGAATGGACCCAATGACCTTAAAATATCGAAAAGAAAAAATAATCAAAAGTTTACTCTTTTTCGTAACTATTCGAAAAATAACAAAAAAATTAATTTTTTCTTGGTAAATGTTTGAAATATATAAAAATCTAGAAATGTACATAAAAACAACTCAAAAAATTTCCGAATTACACCATTGACCTTAGAATATCGAAATGTAAAAATGATCAAAATTTTAGTCTTTTTCGTAACTGTCCGAAAAATAAAATAAAATTTAAATTTTCCTCGTAAATGTCTGAAAATATAAAAATTAAGAAAATTACCTAAAAAAACCTCAAAAAAATTTTGAATTGCACCAATGACCTTAGAATATCGAAACGAAAAAATGATCAAAATTTTACTCTTTTTGGTAACTGTCCGAATAGTAACAAATTTTTTTTCCCTCGTAAATGTCCGAAAAATATAAAAATAAAGATTTATACTTAAAAACACCTCAAAAAATTTCCGAATTGCTCCAATGACCTTAGAATATCAAAACGAAAAAATTATCAAATTTTTATTCTTTTTTCGTAAATGTCCGAAAAATAAAAAAAATTGAATTTTTCCTAGTAAATGTCTGAGAATATAAAAATCAAGAAAAGCACCTAAAAACACCTCAAAAAAAATTTCCAAATTGCACCAATGACCTAAGAATATCAAAATGTAAAAATGATCAAAATTTTACTTATTTTCGTAACTGTCCGAAAAATAACAAAAATAAATAAATTTTTCCTCGTAAATGTCCTAAAATATAAAAAACAAGAAAAGTACCAAAAAACACCTCAATTTTTTTTTGAATTGCACCAATTACCTTAGAATATCGAAACGAATAAATGATCAAAATTTCACTCTTTTTCGTAACTGTCCGAAAAATAAAAAAATTCCTCGTAAATGTCTGAAAAAATAAAAATCAAAAGAAGTACCTAAAAAAACCTCAATTTTTTTTCGAATTGCACCAATGACCTTAGAATTTGGAAACAAAAAAATGATAAAAATTTTTACACTTTTTCGTAACTATCGAAAAATAACAAAAAAATTAAATTTTCCTCGTAAATGTCTGAAAATATAAAAATCAAGAAAAGTACATATAAAAGACCTCAATTTTTTTTGAATTACACCAATGTTGTTAGAATTTCGAAACGAAAAAAATGATCAAAATTTTACTCTTTTTTGTAACTGTCTGAAAAATAACAAAAAACTAATTTTTTCCTCGTAATCGTCCGAAAAATATAAAAATTAAGAGAAATACCTAAAAAAACCCTCAAAAAATTTTCGAATTGCACCAATGACCTTAGAATATTGAAACGAAAAAATGATCAAAATTTTACTCTTTTTCGTAGCTTTTTGAAAAATAATAAAACAATATTTTTTTTCCTCGTAAATGTTCAAAAAATATAAAAATCAAGAAATGTACCTAAAAAAACCTTTAAAAATTTCCGAATTGCACCAACAACCTTAGAATATCGAAACGAAAAAATGATCAAAATTTTACTATTTTCCATAACTGTCTGAAAAATAACAAAAAATATATATTTTTCCTTGTAAATGTCCGAAAATATAAAAATTAAGAAAAGTACCAAAAACGCGTCAATTTTTTTTTCGAATTGCACTAATGACCCAAGATTATCGAAACGAAAGAATGATCAAAATTTTACTCTTTTCGTAATTGTTTGAAAAATAACAAAAAAAATATAATTTTCCTCAAAAATGTCCGAAAAATATAAAAATCAAGAAATGTACCTAATAACACCTCAAAAAAATTCTGAATTGAACTAATGACCTTAGAATACTGAAATGAAAAAATGATCAAAATTTTACTCTTTTTCGTAACTGTCCGAAAAATAACAAAAATATTATATTTTTCCTCGTAAATGTCCGACAAATATAAATATCAAGAAGTGTACCTATAAAACACTTCAAAAAATTTCCGAATTGAACCATGACCTTAGATAACAAAATTTCCGAATCGAAACGAAAAAATGATCAAAATTATACACTTTTCGTAACTGTCCGAAAGATAACAAAAAAATTAAAATTTTCCTCGTAAATGTACGAAAAATATAAAAATCAAGAAATGTACCTAAAAACACCTCAAAAAATTTTCGAATTGCACCAATGACCTTAGAATATCGAAACGAAAAAATAATTAATATTTTACTCTTTTTCTTAACTCTCCGAAAAATAACAAAAAAATATTTTTTTCCTCGTAAGTGTTCGAAAATATAAAAATCAAGAAAAGTACCTAAAAACACCTCAATTTTTTTTTGGATTGCATCAATGACCTTAGAATATCAAAACGAAAAGATGATCATAATTATATTCTTTTTGGTAACTGTTCAAAAGATAACAAAAAAAATTACATTTTTCCTCGTAAATGTACGACAAATATAAAACTCAAAAAATGTACCTAAAAACACCTCAAAAAATTTCTGAATTGCACCAATGACCTAAGATATCGAAATGAAAAAATGATAAAAAAATTTACACTTTTTCATAACTTTCGAAAAATAACAAAAAAATTAAATATTTCCTCGTAAATGTCAGAAAAATATAAAAATAAAAAAATGTACCTAAAAACACCTCAAATATTTTTTGAATTGCACCAATCACCTTAGAATATCGAAACCAATAAATGATCAAAAATTTACTCTTTTTCGTAACTGTTCAAAAATTAAAAAGAAAATTAATTTTTTCCTCTTCAATGTCCGAAAATATAAAAATCAAGAAAAGTAACTAAAATCACCTCAATTTTTTTTTGAATTGCACCAATGACCTTAGAAAACCGAAACGAAAAAATAATAAAAATTTCCTCTTTTTCGTAATTGTCCAAAAATTAACAAAAAATTAAATTTTTCCTCGTAAATGTTTGAAAAATATAAAAATCAAGAAAAGTACCTAAAATCACCTCAAAAAATTTTCAAATTCCACCAATGACGTTAGAATATCGAAACGAAAAAATGATTAAAATTTTACTATTTTTCGTAACTGTCCGAAAAATAACAAAAAACTTAAATATTTCCTCGTAAATTTCTGAAAAAGATAAAAATCAAGAAATGTACCTAAAACCACCTAAAAAAATTCTGAATTGATCTAATGACCTTAGAATATCGAAACGAAAAAATGATCAAAATTTTAATCTTTTTGATAAATGTCCGAAAAATAACAAAAATATTAAATTTTTCCTCGTAATGCCCAAAAATATAAAAATCAAGTAAAGTACCTAAAAATACCTCAAATTTTTTTTGAATTGACCCAATGACCTTAGAATATCGAAACGAAAAAATGATCAAAATTTTACTCTTTTTCGTAACTGTCTGAAAGATAACAAAAAAATTAAATTTTTCTTGGTAAATCTCCGAAAAATATTAAAATCAAGAAATGTACCTAAAAACACCTCAAAAAAATTCCAAATTACACCAATGACCTTAGAATATCGAGACGAAAAAATGATCAAAATTTTAATCTTTTTCGTAACTGTCCCAAAAATAAATAAAAAATAAAAATTTCCTCGTAAATGTCCCAAAATATAAAAATTTAGAAAATTACCTAAAACACCTCAAATTTTTTTCAAATTGCACCAATGACCTTAGAATATCGAAATGAAAAAATGATCAAAATTTACTCTTTTTCGTAACTGTCCGAAAAAAAACAAAAAAAATTACATTTTTATCTCGTAAATGTCTGAAAAATATAAAAATCAAGAAATGTACCTTAAAACACCTCAAAATTTTCTGAATTGCAACAATGACCTTAGAATATCGAAATGAAACAATGATCAATTTTTTTCTATTTTTCTTAACTGTCCGAAAAATAACAAAAAAAATTATTTTTTTCTTTGTAAATGTCACACCCCAATCCAAGGTGAGGCGTACAAGTACCATATGAACACATTCTTTACAAGTGACCTATGATGAGAAAGTGAACTGCTATGCAGATAGATTTATTGATGAGAAGCTACATATACAACACATATCGACTAGCTGAACCAATACATGTGACAGGTAAAACTATGAATACCGATGATAGTTTTACAATGTCTACAAAGCCTCTACTGGAATCCATGACTGTACAACTATCAAAATACGCATAGTAAACATTCGGCAAAGCCCCAAATCAACTTGGAGCTCACCAACAACCGCTGAGTATCATGTGCTTCTATTGGGGAGACCTACTAGTTGAGTACATGTACCTGCAGCATGAAATGCAACATCCCCAATAAGGGACGTCAATACGAGAGAATGTACTGAATATGTAAGGCATAATACAACTCTATGTAAAATGATAGCTCAATGAAACCAAATACAAATAAATAAGGATTAGAGACCATCGTTGCTTATACTTGTGGAATCGTGTATGTTACATTTTTTTCTTTTCTTTTCTGTACTTTATAATCTTTGTAAGGCATGTGATACAAATGACCCGCTGATCAGTGGTAGAAGAGGATGACCCATGCTAGGAATTTTAACCCCTGGGATGCTGTCCTCATAATTACACAAATTGGGATCGGCCCATGCTAGGCTTTTGCCCCTGGGCTGCCACCCATAATTATAAAGATTGCTTCACTTAGATTCTTTAATCTTTGAGATTGTTGTTTTGGTGGTCATAACGTTATTCAGCTTTGTGACAGTAAAACATAGTAGGAGACATATGAATATGGACTTAAGATAATAACAATGACATGGGAAGCAATTGTGACACTAACGTAATACTTAGGAGCTGCTATGACTCAGCAAGCATTTTGACATTTCAAATTGAAGCACATATCAAGTGAAGACATTTAACATTCAGCCAAGAGATTTGAACTCTATATGATAGCCAAATACTTACTAACTAATATCAAATGCAAGGTATACATGGACGTGGAACCAAGGGAGCACATGGGCAGATTCAACTTAGGGACAGATACATATTCCAAGTAAGTACATATAAAATGTACAATAGAGCAAGTAGGGATCTTGTGAGATAACATTATAGTCTAACACAATGGGAGTGATAACCAATAAAGGGAACATATGAACATGTGAAAAGATGACATATATGATGGAGTAGACAATTGAAGCAAGTTGGCAAGATATGGGCAGATTGTATATCCAACATATAAACATATGTACCATGTGTAATCTAGGTTCATTTTGATTTATATAAGAGGAATACGTGCCAAGGGTTAGCACTTTGATGATGAAACAATTTTAAACCTTGCATGCTAATACTTGGTAGAATAAGCACGTACATCTAGTAATAAACTCATATTAGAGTTCTCACTTTAACGCTCTAGGGAGTAGGATTGAGATAATTAGCTACATTGAAGATTTTATGATGCACTCTGGATCAGTCACTACCATGGGCACTTAGAAAGCTTACTTTGTAATAAAGTGTTGGATTCATGCCAAAGAAATAGGAAATCGAATAGCTTTACATAACTTGCTATACAATTCAAAAAGTATGATTTAAGCTCCTTCTCTTTAGATTACTAATCTACAATAAAATAAGTTGTAAGACTAGTATTAGTAGCTAATCAATCAATTTGTGCTACTTGATCTCACCATAATAGTAACCAAGCAGTAAGCATGCAATTTATCTAGCCAATGTTTTCTTTCCTTCCCTTTCCCTTTAATTGCGTCTATATACTGTACAACCTTCGTATCAGGTCCTCCCCAAAACTCCCTGCAATATTTAAGTCCTTTAACGTCTTCATAACTTCCCCGCACATCCAGTCACATCCCTTATCATAACATACATAAAACAGTCCTCAAACATAATAATGTAACAGAAGCAATATGAATCATGGTTTCTGATCACCAGCACTTGAAGAGCTAACATTACTTTTAAAGTGCTCAAACAAGCTCATAACTGAATTTAAAACTCCCCTCCATGGTTGTCCCAACATGCACTAATCACCAGAACATCTTCCCCAATATTACACCATGTAAAAGGAATAATTTCTAACTCACTATCACATACCAAATGTCCTAATTAACTCAAGCACAAGAGGGAGAAAATTGAAGTAGCTTACCTTGCTGGATAGAACTACCACTTGCTAAGACTTGGATTCTTCAAGGTGAAAGTTGTCCTCCTCAACTTGTCTTAACTTATACCTTCCAATAGCTTGAACTCCTTAATATTCAAGAACCCTAATGGTATTTAATGGCTGTTGTATGAAGCTAAGAGAGAGAAGAGAGAAAGCTCTAGAAATCAGATTTTTGTCAAAGTAAAAATGGTTGGAAAAAGCTGATATCAATCCCTTTTAAAGGGACCTGCTTTGGCCGACTTTCTCACTCATTTTGGGCCATAAATTGTCAAGTAGGTGATCCACCTACTTGGACTTTTCACTTTGGCCTTTTTGGACTTAAGAATATTGGGCCTTGGCTGTCCATTTTCCCCTTATTCTTCTACTCAACTTGGACCAGATTAATGCAAGTAGGTGGTAGTGTACTTGGCCCAATAACATGGTCAAAAGAGTCTTAGTAGGTGATGCACCTACTTGGTCCTTTGGACTGGTCAATAAGTCAAAGCAGGTGATGCACCTACTTGGTCCTTTGGGCCGGTCAATAAGTCAAAGTAGGTGATACACCTACTTGGTCCTGGTCAATAAGTCAAAGTAGGTGATGCACCTACTTGGTCCTGGTCAATAAGTCAAAGTAGGTGATGCACCTACTTGTCACCTACTAGCTTAGTTAAGTCAAGCAAGAACCTCAATATTTTATTCTATTTCTAGACCTTAATACCTTTAACTTAACTTAAAACTTATATACACTATGTCACTTTAAACTTTAGACTAAAATAACACCTTATGATCTCAAGTTTAAATACTTCCATCAATTTCAACTTAATCGGATCGCATTAAAATCTACGGACAGTTCACTTTAAACCTATTCTACTGTCACTAGTTGCATAGGAAACCGAGTCCATAACTATCCCACAAGGAAATTTATAAGCATCATAAAAATAGAACAAGTACACATAGAATACGGGGTGTTACAGTAAATGTCTGAAAATATAAAAATCAAGAAAAGTACCTAAAAACACCTCAATTTTTTTTTGAATTTGCACCAATGACCATAGAATAACGAAAAAAAATGATAAAATTTTACCCTTTTTCGTAACTGTCCGAAAAATAACAAAAAAATTAATTTTTTCCTCGAAAATGTCCGAAAAATAAAAAAATCAAGAAATGTACATAAAAACACATCAAAAAATTTCCGAATTGCACCAATAATCTTAGAATACCGAAACGAAAAATGATTAAAATTTTACTCTTTTTCATAATTGTCCAAATATTAGCAAAAAAAATAATTTTTTCCGTAAATGTTTGAAAAATATAAAAATCAAGAAAAGTACCTAAAATCACCTCAATTTTTTTTTGAATTCCACCAATGACCTTAGAATATTGAAACGAAATCAAAATTTTACTCTTTTTCGTAAATGTCCGGAAAATAACAAAAAACTTAAATTTTTCCTCGAAAATGTACGAAAATAATAAAAATAAAGAAATGTACCTAAAACAACCTCAAAAAAATTCTGAATTGACCTAATGACCTTAGAATATCGAAACAAAAAAATGATCAAAAATTTAATCTTTTTGAAAACTGTCCGAAAAATAACAAAAAAATTAAATTTTTCCTGGTAATGTCCAAAAATATAAAAATCAAGAAAAATACCTAAAAACACCTCAAAACTTTTTTGAATGGACCCAATGACCTTAAAATATCGAAAAGAAAAAATAATCAAAATTTTACTCTTTTTCGTAACTATCCGAAAAATAAAAAAAAATAAAAATTTTCTTGGTAAATGTTTGAAAAATATAAAAATCAAGAAATGTACCTAAAAACACCTCAAAAAATTTCCGAATTGCACCAATGACCTTAGAATATCGAAATGTAAAAATGATCAAAATTTAACTCTTTTTTGTAACTGTCCGAAAAATAAAATAAAAATTATTTTTTCCTCGCAAATGTCCGAAAATATAAAAATTAAGAAAATTACCTAAAAACACGTCAATTTTTTTTTGAATTGCACCAATGACCTTAGAATATCGAAACGAAAAAATGATAAAAATTTTACTCTTTTTTGTAACCCTCCGAAAAATAACAAAAAAAAAATTTTTTTTCCTCGTGAATGTCTGAAAAATATAAAAATCAAGAAATGTACCTAAAAACACCTCAAAAAAAATTCGAATTGTACCAATGACCTAAGAATATCGAAATGAAAAAATGATCAAAATTTTACCCTTTATCGTAACTGTCCGAAAAATAATAAAAATAAATAATTTTTTCCTCGTAAATGTCCGAAAATATAAAAAACAAGAAAAGTACCTAAAAATACCTCAATTTTTTTTGAAATGCACCAATGACCTTAGAATATCGAAACGAAAAAATGATCAAAATTTTACTCTTTTTCGTAACTGTCCGAAAAATAAAAATAAAAAAAATTCCTCGTAAATATCTGAAAATATAAAAATCAAGAAAAGAACCTAAAAACACCTCAAAAAATTTTCAAATTGCACCAATGACCTTAGAATATGGATACGAAAAATGATAAATTTTTTTACTCTTTTTCATAACTTTCAAAAAATAACAAAAAAAAAAAAAATTTCCTCGTAAATGTCTGAAAATATAAAAATCAAGAAAAGTACATATAAAACACCTCAAAAAAATTGAATTACACCAATGTCGTTAGTATATCGAAGTGAAAAAAAATGATCAAAATTTTACCCTTTTTCGTAACTGTCCGAAAAATAACAAAAAACTAATTTTTTCCTCGTAATCGTCCGAAAAATATAAAAATTAAGAGATGTACCTAAAAACACCTCAAAAAAATTCCGAATTGCACCAATGACCTTAGAATATCGAACCAAAAAAATGATCAAAATTTTACACTTTTTCGTAACTTTTCGAAAAATAAAAAAAAAAATATTTTTTTCCTAGTAAATGTCCGAAAAATATAAAAATCAAGAAATGTACCTAAAAACACCTTAAAAAATTTCTGAATTGCACCAATAACCTTAGATATCAAAACAAAAAAATGATCAAAATTTAACTATTTTCCATAACTGTCTGAAAAATAACAAAAAAATTATTTTTTTCCTAGTAAATGTCCAAAAATATAAAATTAAGAAAACTACCTAAAACGAGTCAATTTTTTTTCGAATTACACTAATGACCCGAGAATATCGAAACGATAAAAATAATCAAAATTTTACTCTTTTTCTTAATTGTTTGAAAAATAACAAAAAAATTACAATTTTCCTCTTAAATGTCCGAAAAATATAAAAATCAGGAAATGTACCTAATAACACCTCAAAAAATTTCTGAATTGCACTAATGACCTTAGAATATTGAAATGAAAAAATGTTCAAAATTTTACTCTTTTTCGTAACTGTCCGAAAAATAACAAAAAAATTATATTTTTCCTGGTAAATGTCTGACAAATATAAAAATCAAGAAATGTACCTATAATACACTTCAAAAAATTTACGAATTGCACCAATGACCTTTGAATATCGAAATGAAAAAATAATCAAAATTTTACACTTCTTCGTAACTGTCCGAAAAATAACAATAAAATTCAATTTTCCTTGTAAATGTCCGAAAATATAAAAATCAAGAAAAGTACCTAAAAACACCTCAAAATTTTTTTGAATTGCACCAATGACCTCAGAATATCGAAAAGAAAAAATAATCAAAATTTTAAACTTTTTCGTAACTGTACGAAAAAAAAAAAACTATTTTTTTCCTCATAAATGTGCTAAAATATAAAAATACCTAAAAACACCTCAAAATTTTATCGAATTGCAATAATGACCATAGAATATCGAAAAGAAATGATAAATTTTACACTTTTTCGTAACTGTCCGAAAAATAACAATAAAAATATATTTTTCCTCGTAAATGTCCAAAAAAATTATTTTTTCCTCGTAATTGTCCGAAAATATAAAAATCAAGAAAAATACCTAAAACCACCTCAATTTTTTTTTGAATTGCACCAATGATCAAAATTTTATACTTTTTCGTAACCGTCCGAAAAATAACAAAAAAAATAAATTTTTCCTCGTAAATGTCCGAAAAATTTAAAAATCAAGAAATGTACCGAAAAACACCTCAAAAAATTTCCGAATTGCATCAATGACGTTAGAATATCGAAACGAAAAAATGATCAAAATTTTACTCTTTTTCGTCACTGTCCAAGAAATAACAAAAATATCATAATTTTCCTCGAAAATGTCAATAAATAGAAAAATCACGAAATTACCTAAAAACACCTCAAAATATTTTTGAATTGTACCAATGACTTTAGATTATCGAAATGAAAAAATGATCAAAATTTTACACTTTTTCGTAACTGTCAGAAAAATTATAAAAAAATTTAATTTTCTTCGTAACTGTCCGTAAATATAAAAATCACCTCAATAAAATTTTTCGAATTGCACCAATGACATTAGAATATCGAAACGAAAAAATGATCAAAATATTTAATCTATTTTCATAAATGTCGAAAAATAGCAAAAAAGTTAATTTTTTCCTCGAAAATGTCTGAAAATATAAAAATAAAGAAAAATACCTAAAAACAGATCAAAAAATATTATAGAATTCCACCAATGACCTTAGAATATCGAAACGAAAAAATGATCAAAATTTTACTCATTTTTGTAACTGTCTTAAAAATAACAAAAAACTTTCATTTTTCCTCGTAAATGTCCGAAAAATATAAAAATAAAAAAATGTACGTAAAAACACCTCAAATTTTATTCGAATTGCACCAATTACCTTAGAATATCGAAACGAAAAAATGATCAAAATTTTACGATTTTTCGTAAATGTCCGAAAAATAACAAAAAAAATAATTTTTCCTCGTAAATGTTTGAAAATATAAAAATCAAGAAAACTACCTAAAAACAGCTCAAAAATTTTCGAATTTCCCCAATGACCTTAGAATATCAAAACGAAAAAATTATTAAAATTTTACTCTTTTTCCTAACTGTCCGAAAAAATAACAAAAAAAAATTACTTTTTCCTCGTAAATATCCGAAGATATAAAACTCAAGAAAAGTACCTAAAAACATATCAATTTTTTTTTGAATTGCACCAATGACCTTAGAATATCTTAAAGAAAAAATGATCAGAATATTACTCTTTTTCGTAACTGTCCAAAAAATTATAAAAAAATTAAATTTTCTCTCGGAAATGTCTGAAAAATATATAAAATAAGAAATGTACCTAAAAACACCTCAAAAAGTTTCCGAATTGCACCAATGACATAAGAATATCGAAACGAAAAAATTATTAAAATATTACTCTTTTTCGTAACTGTTCAAAAAATAACAAAAAAATAAATTTTCCCTCGTAAATGTCTAATAAAAATAAAAATCAATAAATATACCTAAAAACACCTCAAAAACTTTCTGAATTGCACTAATGACCTAAAAATATCGAAAAGAAAAAATGATCAAAATTTTACTCTTTTTCGTAACTGTCGAAAAATAACAAAAAATTAATTTTTTCCTTGTAAATGTTTGAAAATATAAAAATCAAGAAAAGTACCTAAAAACACCTCAATTTTTTTTTGAATTGCACCAATGATCTTAGAATATCGAAATGAAAAAATGATCAAAATTTTATTCTTTTTCGTAACTGTCCAAAAAATAATAAAAAACTTTCATTTTTCCTTGTAAATGTCCGAAAAATATAAAAATAAAACAATGTACATAAGAACACCTAAAAAAAAATTCGAATTGCACCAATGACCTAAAAATATCGAAACGAAAAAAATGATCAAAATCTTACTCTTTTTTCGTAACTGTCAAAAAATAACAAAAATATTAAATTTTTCCTTGTAAATGTCCGAAAATATAAAAATCAAGAAAAGTACCTAAAAACACCTCAATTTTTTTCCGAATTGCACCAATGACCTTAGAATATCGAAACAAAAAAATGATCAAAATTTTACTTTTTCATAACTGTCCGAAAAATAACAAAAAACATCAATTTTTCTTCCTAAATGTCTGAAAAATATAAAAATATAAAAATGTACCTAAAAACACCTCAATTTTTTTTTGAATTGCACCAATGACCTTAGAATATTGAAACAAAAAAATGGTTAAAATTTTATTCTTTTTCGTAACTGTCCGAAAAATAACAAAAAAAATAATTTTTTCCTCTTAAATGTCTGAAAATATAAAAATAAAGAAAAGTAACTAAAAACGCCTCAAAAAATTTCTGAATTGCACCAATGACGTTAGAATATCGAAATAAAAAAATGATCAAAATTTTATATTTTTTTCGTAACTGTTCGAAAAATAACAAAAAAATTAAATTTTTCTCGTAAATGTCCGAAAAAATATAAAAATAAAAAAATGTACCTAAAAAGACCTCAAAAAATTTCCGAATTGCACACTTGACCTTAGAATATTGAAACGAAAAAAAGATCAATATTTTACTCTTTTTCGTAACTGATCGAAAAATAACAAAAAAAATATATTTTTCCTTGTAAATGTCCGAAAATATAAAAAATCAAGAAAAGTACTTAAAAACACCTCAATTATTTTTTGAATTGCACCAATGACCTTAGAATATCGAAATGAAAAAATGATTAAATTTATAATCTTTTTTGTAACTGTCCGAAAGATAAAAAAAAATTAAATTTTTTCTCGTAAATGTACGAAAATTGTAAAAATCAAAAAATTTACCTAAAAACACCTCAAAAAATTTCTGAATTGCACCAATGACCTTAGAATATCGAAATGAAAAGATGATCAATATTTTACACTTTTTTGTAACTGTCTGAAAATTACAAAAAAATTAATTCTTTCCTCGTAAGTGTCCGAAAATATAAAAATCAAGAAGGGTACCTAAAAACACCTCAAAAAAAATTTGGATTGCACCAATGGTCTTAGAATATCAAAACAAAAAAATGATCTAAATTATACTCTTTTTCGTAATTGTCCGAAAGATAACAAAAAAAATTTAAATTTTTCCTCATAAATGTTGGAAAAATATAAAACTCAAGAAATGTACCTAAAAACACCTCAAAAAATTTTCGAATTGCACCAATGACCTAAACATATCGAAACAAAAAAAATAATCAAAATTTTACTCTTTTTTCGTAACTGTCAAAAAATAACAAAAATATTAAATTTTTCCTTGTAAATGTCCGAAAATATAAAAATCAAGAAAAGTACCTAAAAACACCTCAATTTTTTTTCGAATTGCACCAATGACTTTAGAATATCGAAACGAAAAAATGATCAAAATTTTACTTTTTCGTAACTGTCCAAAATATAACAAAAAACTTCATTTTTTCTTCCTAAATGTCCGAAAAATAAAAAAATAAAAAAATGTACCTAAGAACACCTCAAATTTTTTTCGAATTGCACCAACGACCTTAGAATATTGAAACAAAAAAATGGTTAAAATTTTACTCTTTTTCGTAACTGTCCGAAAAATAACAAAAAAAATAATTCTTTCCTCGTAAATGTCTGAAAATATAAAAATCAAGAAAAGTAACTAAAAACACCTCAAAAAAATTTCTGAATTGCACCAATGACGTAAGAATATCGAAATAAAAAAATGATCAAAATTTTATATTTTTTTAGTAACTGTCCGAAAATAACAAAAAAATTAAATTTTTCCTCGTAAATGTCCGAAAAATATAAAAATAAAAAAATGTACCTAAAAAGACCTCATTTTTTTTTTGAATTGCACCAATGACCTTAGAATATTGAAACGAAAAAAATATCAATATTTTACTCTTTTTCGTAACTGACCGAAAAATAACAAAAAAATTATATTTTTCCTTGTTAATGTCCGAAAATATAAAAATCAAGAAAAGTACTTAAAAACACCTCAATATTATTTGAATTGCACCAATGACCTTAGAATATCGAAATGAAAAAATGATTAAATTTATAATCTTTTTTGTAACTGTCCGAAAGATAAAAAAAATAATTAAATTTTTTCTCGTAAATGTACGAAAAATGTAAAAATAATTTTTTTTACCTAAAAACACCTCAAAAAACTTCTGAATTGCACCAATGACCTTAGAATATCGAAATGAAAAGATGATCAATATTTTACTCTTTTTTGTAACTGTCTGAAAATTACAAAAAAATTATTTTTTTCCTCGTAAGTGTCCGAAAATATTAACTGTCCGATTTTTTTTTTTTTTTTTCTCGTAAATGTCTAAAAATATTAAAATCAAGAAAAGTACCTAAAAACACCTCAAAAAAATTTCAAATTGCACCAATGACCTTAGAATATCGAATAGAAAAAATGATCAAAATTTTACTCTTTTTCGTAAATGTCCGAAAAATAACCAAAAAAATAAGTTTTGCCTAGTAAATGTCTAAAAATATTAAAATCAAGAAAAGTACCTAAAAACACCTCAATAAAGTTTTGGAATTGCACCAATGACCTTAGAATATCGAAACGAAAAAATGATAAAAAAAATTAATCTTTTTTCATAACTGTCGAAAAATAATAAAAAATTAAATTATTCCTCCAAATGTCTGAAAATATAAAATTAAAGAAAAATATCTAAAAACACTTCAATTTTTTTTTGAATTCCACAAATGACCTTAGAATATCTAAACGAAAAAATGATAAAACTTTTACTCTTTTTCGTAACTGTCCGAATAATAACAAAAAACTTTAATTTTTCCTCTTAAATGTCTGAAAAATAAAAAAATGTACCAAAAAACACCTCAAAAAATTTCTGAATTGCACCAATGACCTTAGAATATAGAAACGAAATAACGATCAAAATTTTACTCTTTTTTGTAACTCTCCGAAAAATAACCAATTGTTTTACCTCGTAAATGTCTGAAAATATAAAAATCAAGAAAAGTACCTAAAAACACCTCAAAAAATTTTCGAATTGCATTTTGTTCGATGAGAAATGCGAGTCTGTTTTGTCCACTTTCTTCATCCCCCTCTATCAAAATGATCAAAAAGGAAGGTGAGCTCACTTCTTATTCCCGTGGTTGATCTCTTCCATCTTTACCTGGCTCGTTGTCACCTATGTTAAGAAAGGTTTGGAACCCTGTAGAGAATGAAGAGGGGCCAAGGATCTTCCTCTCAACAGTGCTTTTCGAGGCTCCACTCTCCCCCCTGAATAAGTAAGGCCCCGTTAAGCCTGGGCGAAGATGGGGATAAAGAGTAAGGATTGAAGCCCCTCCTTAGAATATCGAAACGAAAAATTATCAAAATTTTACACTTTTTCATAATTGGCCGAAAAATAACAAAAAAACAATTTTTTTCCTCGTAAATATCCAAAAATATAAAAATCAAGTAAAGTACCTAAAAACACCTCAATAAAAATTTTCGAATTGCACCAATGACCTTAGAATATCGAAACGAAAAAAATAATCAAAATATTTAATCTATTTTCATAAATGTCGAAAAATAGCAAAAAAGTTAATTTTTTCCTCGGAAATGTCTGAAAATATAAAAATAAAGCAAAATACCTAAAAATAGATCAAAAAATATCAGATGTAGTATGGGTATTCCCCATCATTTCAGATTTATCTTATGATTAGCTTCCGCATAGGGTTTATTGATTCACTTCACTTTAAGTATGCTTATGATATGCCAGCAGGGTTAGCTTGGGATCACTCGTGATCCTAGGTCCCGTGTCCGCATCCTGGGGGTAGCTCGGGGGGTGACAAACTTGGTATCAGAGCATTAGGTTTAAGTGTCCTAGGATGTCTGAAAAGCCGCACTAAGTAGAGTCTTTTTCATGGGTGTGAAGTGCACCACATCTAATGAGGGGGAAGCTACGAAGTGTTTTAGGAAAACTTCACTTTCTTGTTACTCTTATCGTGCGTAAGGTATGATCTAATTCCTCATTTCTAACTCGACGTTAGACGTTTCAGATCATGCCTCATCGTAGAGCTTACACATGGAAATGCTAATGCGTGCAATGCTAACGCAGTTCCTCTAGTCCCACACCATGAGGTTTCAAACACAGAGTTTCAGAATGCGATTCAACTTTTGGCTCAGAGTATGACCAACCAGAACAATCAACAGGTTCCAGTTCCTACTAATAGAAATGGTGGATCAGTGGCAGCTAGAGTTTGAGATTTTGTAAGGATGAATCCTCCTGAGTTTTTAGGGTCACAAGTTGGTGAGGACCCACAAAACTTCATTGATGAGGTTAAGCAAATCTTTGGAGTGATGCGAGTGACTGGTAGTGATAGGGTGGAATTGGCATCCTACCAGCTTAAGGATGTGGCTCACATATGGTTCACTTAGTGGAAAGACAACAGGGGATACTTTGTCTGTTGTAACTCCTTATATAGCAGTCAAATTCAATGTTAGTCCAAAAACTCTCTCAGAACCCTTCTCAGTCTCTACTCCAGTTGGTGACCCAGTTATAGCTAGACAGGTATACAGAAATTACCCTGTCACAGTATCTCAGAAAGTCACCTCAGAAGATCTTGTAGAGTAAGAAATGGTAGACTTTGATATCATTCTAGGCATGGATTGGTTACATTCCTGTTATCCCTCAGTCGATTGTAGAACTAGGATTGTTCATTTCCAGTTTCCAGACGAACCAATCTTAGAATGGAAGGGTAGTAGCTTAGCGCCTATGGGTCGATTTATTTCTTACCTTAATGCCAGAAAGATGATATCTAAGGTTTATCTCTATCATCTAGTTCAGGTTAAGGATTCAAGCTCCGAAACCCCAACTCTTGAGTCAGTTCCAGTAGTTAATGAGTTCCCACCAGAAAAGATCTTCCCGGAGTTCCTCCCGAAAGGGAAATTGACTTCGGAATTGATCTCCTTCCAGATACCCAGCCTATTTCTATTCCTCCTTACAGAATGGCTCCAGCTGAGCTTAAGGAATTGAAAGAGCAGTTGAAAGACCTTCTAGATAAGGTCTTCATCAGACCTAGTATTTCGCCATGGGGTGCCCCAGTGTTGTTTGTGAAAAAGAAAGATGGTTCTCTCAGGAGTTGCATTGACTATCGGCAGTTGAACAAAGTCACAATCAAGAATAAGTATCCCATCCCCAGGATTGATGACTTGTTTGACCAACTTCAGGGTGCTAGTCATTTTTTGAAGATAGGCCTCAAATCCGGTTATCATCAGCTCAGAGTCAGAGAAAGTTACATTCCGAAAACAGCCTTCAAAACTCGGTATGGTCATTATGAATTTATAGTTATGTCATTTGGACTAACCAATGCTCCTGCAACTTTTATGGATTTAATGGAAGGTATTCAAGCAGTATTTGGACTTGTTCGTTATCGTCTTTATTGATGATATCCTCATTTACTCTAGGAATGAGGAAGAACATGTGACTCATTTGAGAGTTGTTCTGCAAACTCTCAAAGATCGCCAGTTGTTTGCTAAGTTTAGCAAATATGAGTTTTGGTTACAATCAGTTACTTTCCTCGGGCATATAGTATCTAGCGAAGGGATCCGAGTGGATTCTCAGAAAATAGAAGCGGTGAAACAATGGACCAAACCTACCTCTCCTACAGATATCAGAAGTTTCTTGGGTCTAGAAGGTTATTACAGAAGGTTCGTGGAAGGATTTTCATCCATAGCCTCTCCATTGACTAAGTTGACTCAGAAAAAGGTTAAGTTTCAGTGGTCAGATGATTGTGAGAAAAGCTTCGCAAAACTGAAAACTAGGTTGACTACAGCACCGATTTTGACTCTACCAGAGGGTTCAGACGGTTATGTTATCTATTGTGATGCGTCCAGAGTCGGCGTAGGTTGTGTGTTGATGCAGTGAGGTAAGGTTATAGCTTATGATTCTAGACAACTTAAGGTGCATGAGAAGAATTATCCAACTCATGACCTCGAGCTTGCAGCAGTGGTGTTTGCACTTAAGATTTGGAGACATTACTTGTATGGTGGTCACGTAGATGTGTTCACAGACCATAAAAGCCTTCAGTATGTGTTCACCCAGAAAGAGTTGAATCTTCGCAAGAGGAGATAGCTTGAGTTCCTCAAGGATTATGACATGAATGTACTTTACCATCCTGGTAAGGACAATGTAGTAGCAGATGCCGTTAGCAGAGTATCTATGGGTAGTGTAGTACATGTTTAGGAAGAAAGAAAAGAACTAGCAAAGGATGTTCACAGGCTTGCTTGCTTGGGAGTTCGCCTTATGAGCATATCAGATGATGGTGTAACAGTTCAGAATGGGTCAAAATCTTCATTGGTAGTGGAGGTTAAGGAAAAGCAAGACAGTGATCAAATATTGCTTCAACTAAAGGGTGCAGTCCACCAACAGAGAGTTGAGGTATTCTCCCAACGGGGAGATGGTGCTTCGCTATCAGGGTCGATTATGTGTTCCTAAGGTGGGTGAGTTGAGACAGTAGATTCTTGCAGAAGCCCATAACTCCAGGTATTCTATTCATCCAGGCACCACTAAGATGTACCGTGATCTGCGGGAAGTCTTTTGGTGGAATGGCATGAAGAGGGATATAGTAAGTTTTGTGGCTAAGTGCCCCAATTGTCAGCAAGTGAAGGTAGAACATCAGAAACCAGGGGGTATGACTCAAGAGATCAAAATTCCTACTTGGAAGTGGGAAGTGATCAACATGGACTTCATTATAGTTTTACCTCGTACTCGCAGACAGCATGACTCCATTTGGGTGATAGTAGACAGAGTTACTAAGTCTGCACGCTTTTTGGCTGTTAAGACTACAGATTCAGCGGAGGACTACGCCAAGCTTTACATTAATGAGATATTCAGGTTGCATGGGGTTCCTTTGTCTATCATCTCAGATAGAGGTCCTCAGTTTACCTCTCATTTCTAGAAGTCATTTCAGAAAGGTCTTGGTACTCAG